>APFE031441340.1:93769-112006 GCA_000404065.3 Pinus taeda
AAAATATAACTAATAAAATGCATATAGTCGTAATTACTCAAATCTAAACAATTAAAATTTAACTCTAAGAATTATAGATAATTTTATAACAAATAACCCACCAAATCTGTAAGGATTAATTAATTAATTAATTAATCAAATAAAATAATTAAACAAAGAAATAAATACATAAATTAAATTAATAAACATATTAATAAAATAATAAATAATAAATAATTAATTAATCTATTCTTTTAATTAATTAATCAAACAATTTTTTTTTTCTCACTAAAGGCTAATTCTATTAAAGGAAAATCAAAATAACATTACAAGTTGTATCCTCAGGCAAAGGCATCTGAGAGTAGTCAACACAGCAAACCATCCCAAAAATGGGAGGACTAGAAACAGAAGTAAGAAGTCGAGCATTGGAAGCAAAAACAACGATAAGATCATAGAAGTCTGAAGATGTCAAGATCAGAAGCATAAAAACAGAGAGCTGACCATATCCACAGAAGAGCTACAGGCTGCCACTTTGCCAGGAAAAAAAGAACCACATTCCAGTCTGCCGAAGGGGAAATCTAAACCGCCATCCCAAAAGTCGCCTGAGCGTAACTAAAAAGAACCATTAGAAAAAACCAGGGAGATACAAAAATGTCCAAGTGGCATTACATTTCCATGCCCAGGTCCGGAGGCTCCTCAACCACTGGGCAGACATTGCCATACCAAGTCCCTTCATCTCTAGCACTGTCACCAGCACCACTGCCGCCAGGAGGAGTCGACGATGGACAAGTGTCACTGGAATAGCCAGCCGTGGCCAACGAGACATAGGTACCATGCGAGCTGCCACCTGGCAGCTAAGAATCATTAGGGCTATCCCCCTTATCATGCTGCTTGCCACGCTCGTCCATCTTACCTTCAGCTGCCAAATTCTGCACAACACCTTGGCTGTCCCCTTTGCCATGACTACCTTGAGAGAGCTCAGCAGGAGTGCGGTTTGTAACAAGAGGTGGATCCTCTTCTTCAGAAAAGATTACCATGACATTGGCCAAGATAATGGGCCTGTTTAGGTTGCTTTGGAACCTGAAGTGGGTGGACTGAAACGCATTGTGCGAGAAAGGCTTGCAGGAAGGGCTGGGAGGAGGCGTATTTGTCTGAGATAAGGGCAGAGAAGAAGGGGTTGGATTTTGATCGACAAAATGAACCCTCTGAGAGCGCCCCCGCCCCCCTTAGCTTCCACCATAGTGGTTTCTCATTCGATGCCAAACCATGATGAGGCCACAGAGGGAGGGCGAAGAATCATAGGAAGATTTGGAGGGGAGAAGAGACAGGACCCGAAGGTTTCCAATGATAATCAATAAACTGGCCTGAGTCTGGAGAGAGGGGGGCACTGTCATAGCAGCAAGAGCCACCGAGAGCGACTCACTGGATGCATAAACATACTTGGTGCAGAGAAGAGCGACAGGGGACAGGCAGAGGCTAGAGGACGAAGAATAAATACAGGGATGGAGAGCCGAAAGGGCCATGATTGTTCCAGCATTAACCTTGCTTCGGACAGAGTAAGCCTTTAATTCCAGCATCAGGTGGGATCAATCTCGCCTTAGGTGAGCCGAATTGCACCAGATGTGAGCCGACGTGAGCCAGGTGGGAGCCTGGATAACTGTGCAAGACTGCCTCTAGCAGGACCACGCCCCTGCAAACATAATTAATTCCATAAATTTTCACTTAATTCACCCGCATCCGGGTAATTAATCAAACAAATTAGTTAATTAGTATTTATTGAATTAATTATTATGTTTATTAATTTTATATAAAATTAATTATTTAAATAATTTGTTTAATTAATTAACTAATTAATTTGATTAATAAATGAAAAGAATAGATTAATTAATTAATTTTATTATTTATTATTTATTAATATGTTTATTAATTTGATTAATTAATTAATTAATTAATTAATAAGTTAAAGGGATAAATTAATTAATTAATTTTTATTATTTATTGATTTAAATTATTATATTTATTAATTATTAATTAATTTATTATTTGTTTTATAAATATAATAATTAAATCAATAAATAATAAAATTAATTAATTAATTTATCCCTTTAACTTATTAATTAATTAATTAATTAATTAATCAAATTAATAAAACATATTAATAAATAATAAATAATAAAATTAATTAATTAATCTATTCTTTTAATTTATTAATCAAATTAATTAATTAAACAAATTAATTTATGAAATAATAATAATATTAATAAAATAAATGAAAAACTAATAGGATAATGACCGACCTAATTTCTTATATCTTTCTTTAATTATATATAATATATATATATACCCTAAATATAGTTCATGGATACATCATTAATATCTGGAGAATATCTATTGACGCATCTCCTGATGATGGACTCACTTGGTAGTCCGAAACGTTGGGTTCACAAAGCTCTATAACAGGTCATCCCTCCTCTATCTAAAAATAAAAAATTGTAAAAGAAATATTGATTAACCCCTTCCTCTTAGAATTTCCAACCATTGGTATTAATTCCAGTACCTTCAGTCTCAACCTAACAACTGGAAGGTAGATCCTTAGAACACATATGGAAAAGTCAAGGAAGAAAGGCTCCAAAACTTTTGAAGATGTCTCATCCTAAGTTAAGAAATTAGAAGATAATCAGATGTGCAAAGCCCCCATATTCAATGGATCAAAATTTGAATTATGGAAGGTGAGAATGAATCATTTTTAATGGCTCAAGGTTTTGAAGTTTGGGAATCAATGGTTACCAGAAGCACAATGGAAGAAGAAGAGTCCAAGGAAGATAATGCAATAGCAATAAAGGAAATCTTGAGTGGCCTACCAAATTTTATAAAGGTCAAAGTGGAGAAATGCTCATCAACAAAAGAGATTTTGGAACAACTTCAAGATCTTCATTCAAAAGGATTATAATTCATGGCCTTTGATCAAGAAGATGATGACAAAGAGAACAAAGATGAATTAGAGAATATAATTAAAAGCAAAGATGAGGGAACTAATTTCATAATGGAATATGATGAATATATCTTTGAAGTTGAAATCGAAATAGATCTTCAAATTGAAATCAAATGCCATCTCTCTTAAGGACCAAACATGTGAAGCAACAAGGATGAAGGAAGACATGTAGAACCATCTAGCAAAGAAAGATGAAGAATGTGAAAAGCTAAAAAAAGACCATTTCTCTAAGGAAATAAGTTGATCAATTTAACATAAACCTACATATTTCTCAAACCTTGGATGACATCCTAAGTCATCAAAGATATGCCCTTAACAAATCTGGTCTTGGATATGCAGGTGAATCTTCTAGAAAAAGTGATGCAAACCCTAATGCATCAAAGAAAAAGAACACATAGAAGCTTCAAAGTTATGTTGATCCCTTCAGCTCTAGTAGAAGCAAGGACACCTTTTCATCATCCCTAGACAAAGCCCTAAGCATGACACTCTCAAATCCCTGAGTTTATGGCCTTCACTACCTCATTTCAGTGCTTTTAAGGCCCAACGCACCTTGGCCCTCTAGGGACCTGATTTGAGTGGTAGTTTTCTCAGTTTTGCACCTGCTCTAATCAACACAGGCTTGCCCTTGTTAGGGGTGCTTTGATCAAGAAAATTTGGGAAAATAAAAAGGATCTCAAATCTTCCTCTTCCAAAAGCTTCTTGGAGTTACAACCATTTACCTTGGATAACAGTTAGGATATTCTGACATGTAGGAAATAGTTAAGTATAACTTGATCTAGTGTAGAGTTAGGTAAAGTGTGTTTCTTTATTATGTACTTTTGTAACTTACAATTCGACGGTCATGATATGTTCTAGACATGAAGTGATCTGATAGTTCATTCTCTCCTTAGTATTACCAACACTTGATCTGTGGCTTAATGCCCAATTGTTCCATGATCTTTACTTACAAAGCATGGAGGGTCATTTGTAAGGTGACTGTTCATGAACGAAACTTATGTAAATTTTCTTTCTTTTATTAATAAATTGTCTGAAGTGGCTGCGTTGGCTCAGGCCATGGACTATTTCCCTCTTTGAGGGTTTTAACCACGTCAATATTATTGGTGTATTGATTTGTGATCTATTTGTGAGCGATGTCCTTTGGTGTTCTATCTGAGGAACTTACCCTAAAAATTCCTACATGGTATCAAAGCTATTTGAGGGTCGTACCCATTGGTGATCCAAATACGAAGTCGGTACAACTGCATCCGACTGTTTTTTCCTAGATCTATTGTTTCTGACTGCTTTCGGGCTAAGAGGACTGCTCTATTTTATTAGGAGCATTTATTCCAGTGAGGAACCCCTTTCATTTCATGCGAAAAGGTTTTTGGTAGCCCTAGCTACGTCATTTTTAAGATCTGGAGGTATATAGTCTTTATTTGCAGTTTTAGTTATTCATCTCTATTTATTTTGTTTTATTTAACTCTTTATTTTTTATTACCGAATCTATATCTTTCATTTCTGCGTATGCTCTTTGCCCAGCAACTATGTACGATCTGGGCAAATCAAAAACATAAAGGAATGATTTTTCTCATGCGTATGCTCTTTTTTGCCGCCTTAGTGTGATCTCAGAAAATCAGAAATATTGAGGAAAATATTGAATTTCCGGCAAAAGCTAACTTCAAGCCATAAGTTTTGTTTTGTTTTGTTTTGTTTTTTGTTTTGTTTTTTTTTTTTTTTTTTTTTTTCGTGTCCGTGTTGGGTTGTAGTGAGAAATGGCTTTTACAAAAATTACTAACCTTTTAAACTAGCTCACTTGGTCCAAAATTACTTTATGAGAATAGAGGTATTATGTTCAAGTCTTTCTTTTTGTTGAATTACTTTTTCAAAAAACACATGTAACATATGTTTTAAAGTTACTTTATGTAAAAGTGTTTTCACCCATTATAAAAAGCTAGTTACTTGTAATTCTAAAGTCTTCTTATCTTTTATTTAAGTTACAATTTAGTGGGTAGCTCATAAAGTACCATTGTAAAAGTGACTTTCACTTATTTATAAAAGTGGGCCACATATTTTTTTTTTAAAGTGAGCTAATTAGATTAAGTTTGGAAAGAAGGGGGATTTTTTTTTAAATATAACATTATCATTCACTTCCGCACATTCATATACTTCATCGACATCTTCAACAACACTTCTTAAAAAAGCCATAACTTCTTCATTCGGAAGTTGTTCTCATAGCCGTTTTTTTTTAATCGGCCTAATTTTTCAAGATCTTTCCATTAGAACGCTTAGTTTTAGCATATACAACTTTAATTTATGTTAAAATGGAAATTTCATGCCAAGTTATTCTTGACAGCACCAATTACTTCCAATGGGTGTCCTACATGGAGGATTTACTTAGAAGTAAAGGTCTTTATAGAGTAACCTCAGGCCAAGGGTATAAAACTAAAGATGAAGATAAGGTTATCAAATAGTAAAATAAGAAAGATCAAGCACGTGGGTTGATAGGGATGTCTATTTCTCCATAACTTAGATTCCATATCACAGAACTTGATACCTTTGATGAAGCAATGAAACAACTCAATACTGTTTTTGGAATTAAAAATGAAATTAGAGCCCATCAACTCAAAAATGAGTTGCTTTTGTTGGACCCCAATAATTTTTCTTCCATTGAAGATTTTTTTTCCAAGTTCAAGACCCTTAGACTTCTCTTAGAATGTGTTAAGGTTAAGAAAGAAGATGGTGGCCTTATCTATTCCATTCTTGCTAAGTTAGGACCAGCCTACTCTGTGTTTGTTTCCACCTTCCATTTTACTAGAGGAGCCTTTATTTCTCAAGTAAAAACCTACAAGTCCCCCTCCTTTGATGCCTTTTGTGGTTCTTTAATAAGAGAACAAGAAAAACTCTTACATCTTGGTCTTCTTAATCTTGGAAACTCTTCTCAAAAAGCCTTAGTCACCCAACAACAACCAAGTTCAAAGAATCCTAAGAAGCAACATCCTAAAAAGAATGGTCCTAAACCAACCAAGGGTCGTAAGAAGTTTCAGTCTCAAAATGAAAAATCAATTCAAAAAAATGATAAGGAAAATAAAACAAAGGGAAAAAGAATGATAGACATTGCAACTTTTGTAATCGAGATGGCCACTTGGAATCCAAATGCTTTAAGAAGATGGAAGCCTTGGAAGCAGCAATGAAGAAGCATAACATCTATTTGGAACACTCTTCAACTTAAAATTCATCTCCAGGAATAACGCTTTCTGCATGTGGTTGTCAATCATCTCGGTCTAGTTATGCACTAATGTATCTTCTTCTTCTCATTCTCATGAGTGGCTCATTGATTCTAGAGCTTCTTATCACATGGCAAAAAATAAAGCCATGTTTTCTTCTTTAAATGATTGTAACACCAAAAATATATATGTTGGTGATGATAGATCTCTTAGTGTTGTAAGCACTGGAACTATTCATCTAGACAATGGTCAATTTAGTGATGTATTATGTGTTTCAACCTTATCCTACAAGCTTCTATCTGTATATTAGATAACTCATTCAAGTGAAAGTAAAATCATTGGGTTTTCACCTCATGATGTTGTAATTAAGGACCTAAGAGATCCTAGATAGATTTTAGCTACTGGAATTGCTAATAATTCTACAAGGTTGTATAAGTTTAACAACTTTGGGTCATCAACTCTTCCCTCCGTATTTGTTGCTCATAATGATGAAGTGAGAAAACTTTGGCATGAGCGATTTGGTCACTTAAACTATCACTCCCTTCAAAATCTATGTAAAGAAAATATGGTGACAGGTCTTCCTATTGTATCTTGCAGAGATGGTGTTTGTTCCAAATGTGTACTTGTAAAACATCATCGAGATAGTTTTGAAAAATGTGCCTCTTGGCACGCCTCAACTCCTTTACAGCTTGTGCGTAGTGATTTATGTTGTCCACTTCCAGTTGTTTCATTCTTTGGCTACAAGTATTTATTAAATTTCATTGATGATTTCTCCAGACGCACTTGGGTATACTTCTTAAAACTCAAGAGTGAAGTATTTAACATGTTCTTGGCCTTTAAGGCCTTTGTTGAGAAACAATTTGGACATCAAATTCTTAAGCTAATATCTGATAATGGCGGAGAATATGTTAACAACAAATTCATCAAATCTTTCACTGAGCATGGAATTCAAATGTAACACATTGTTCCATATACTCCACAACAAAATGGTGTTGCTGAAAGGAAGAATCGAACCTTAAAGGAAATGGCTAATTGTATGCTTCAATCTAAAGGACTTAGTCTTAATTTTTGGGCGAAAGTAATTAACTGTGCAAATTACATAGTAAATCGCACTCCTACTAAAGTTTTAAAGAATATCACTCCAGAAGAAGCATGGAGTTCAATTAAACTAGATGGAAGTCACTTTCATGATTTTGGAAGCGAAGCATGGGCCCATATACCCGATTAGAAACATAAAGCCTTAGAACGTAAAAGTGAAAAATGTATTTTTGTTGGATATTCTGAAGATGTAAGAGGATATAAACTTCTTCCACCTAAATCCAAAATTTTTATCATTAGAAGAGATGTAAAGTTTGCTGAAAATATATTAGCCTATGAGCCTAGTTCGACGAATGTGCCACCTCTTTCTATCCCTTCTACTTCTGAAAATATTTCTTCTTCAAATGATGACAACAAGGATGAAAATCCTCCCCCACCTTCTCATTATCAAATTATTAAGCTAAGATCTAATAATGGCAGAGAATATGTTAACAACAAATTCATCAAATTTTTCACTGAGCATGGAATTCAAATGTAACATACTGTTCCATATACTCCACAAAAAAATTGTGTCGCTGAAATGAAGAATCACACCTTAAAGGAAATGGCTAATTATATGCTTCAATCTAAAAGACTTAGTCTTAATTTTTGGGCAGAAGTAATTAATTGTGCAAATTACATAGTAAATCACATTCCTACTAAGGTTTTAAAGAATATCACTCCAGAAGAAGCATGGTATTCAATTAAACCAGATGTAAGTCACTTTCGTGATTTTGGAAGTGAAGCATGGGCCCATATTCCCGATGAGAAACATAAAGCCTTAGAACCTAAGAGTGAAAAATGTATTTTTGTTGGATATTCTAAAGATGTGAAAGGATATAAATTTCTTCCACCTAAATCCAAAATTGTTATCATTAGAAGAGATGTAAAGTTTGCTGAAAATATATCAGCCTACGAGCCTAGTTCGATGGATGTGCCACCTCTCTCTATCCCTTCTATTTATGGAAATATTTCTTCTTCAAATGATGACAACGAGGATGAAAATCCTCCCCCACCTTCTCAGGATCCTCCTTCATCTCCTCGACTTCCAAAATGGTTCCATGCTACTCGAGATGCGGCAGGTTCTCTTGCAAGTGATCTTACAGATCAACGACATACACATTCTCAATTCGATAAAGTGTCTTCTTTACTGGCTCAAGCTTCAATGAATTATGATCCTGACATATTTGTAGAAGCTTCAGGCCATCCAGATTGGGACGCAGCTATGAATGAAGAATATTATTCATTATTGGCAAATGATACATGGGATCTTGTTCCTCTTCCAAAGGGAAGAAAATTTGTTAGATGTAAATGGGTTTACAAAACAAAGTTTGGACCAGATGGAAAAGTTGACAAACATAAAGCTCATCTTTTTGCTAAGGGATTTTCACAAGTTGAAGGCATTGACTATACTAAAACCTTCTCCCCTGTTGCCAAAATGAACTCTATCCTCCTTGTTCTTTCCCTTGTTACCTCTTTCAAATGGGAAGTCCATCAGATGGATGTTAAATCTGTCTTCTTGTAAGGGGACTCACATGAAGAAATATATATGGAACAACCTCCTGGCTTTATACAAATAGACTCCAGCCTCGTATGTCGACTTAAGAAATCCCTTTATGGTCTCAAGAAAGCTCCTCAGGCTTGGTATGCCAAAATGGATAGCTTTCTTTTAGATACTACTTTTCTAGGTGTCATTCTGACAATACTGTCTACACCAAGAAAATGGGTAAGTCTCTTATCATTATTGTTCTTTATGTTGAAGATCTTATCCTTACTGGTAATGATCCCAACCTTATAAACCATGTGAAGTCCAACCTTAAAAAGCAATTTGAAATGACAAACTTAGGACACTTGCATTATTTTCTTGGTCTTCAAGTCTTGCAATCCAAGGAAGGTATTTCCCTTTCCCAGTCCAAGTATTCCTGTGATCTTCTACGCCAATTTCACATGGAAGATTGTAAGCCAACCCCTACTCCCTTTTAGTCTAGAGCCAAACTTTCAGTCACTTGTACTTCCCTTGAAGTTGATGCTACCTTATACCGTTAGCTTGTAGGAAAACTTTTGTATTTGACCCATACCCATCCTGACCTTTCCTTTTTTTTTGGCATTATTGCTCGGTTTATGAAAAACCCACATGAAAGTAATTGGAAAGAAGCTAAAAGAATACTTCATTATGTTCGAGGTATATTTCAGTTTGGGATTGATTACAGTGCAGAAGCATCTCCTCTCTTGGAGGGTTTCATTGATTCTGATTGGGCTAGTGGCCTTGATGATCAGAAGTATACCGCAGGTTATGTCTTCACTCTTGGTTCTAGACCTATTACAGGGGCTTTCAAGAAACAAAGTGTCATTTCTCTTTCTTCAATAGAAGCAGAGTATCATGGTGCCGTAGAAGCTAGTAAGGAAGCCTTGTGGCTTCATTAGATCCTGTCAGAGTTTGGCTTTCAGCAGCAACATGCGACTACACTTTGGTGTGATAATCAAAGTTCCATTCAACTATGCAAAGATCCAGTTCAACATCAGTGTAGCAAACACATTGAACTACACATGCACTTCATCAGAAAGCTCCTTCATGACCATGTTCTTGAAGTGCAATATTGTTCAACTGATGATCAAGTTGCAAACATCTTTACAAAGGCTCTCACAGAGGCAAAGTTTACTGAACTTTGATTTATGGTTGGAGTTGAGGAAGTTGTCACTAAGGGGGGATAGGCTCTAATGCCTCCTTCCTTCTCCTATTGTGTCATATTTGTACATCCTTCAATCCTATCCCAAGTTGTTCTTAAGGGGGGATGTTTGGATATTTTGACACATAGGAAATAGTTAAGTATAACTTGGTCTAGTGTAGAGTTAGGCAAAGTGTGTTTCTTTACTATTTACTTTTGTAACTTACAATCTGATGGTCACGATATGTTCTAGACATGAAGTGATCCAATGATTCATTCTCTCCTCGGTATTACCAACACTTGATCCGTGACTTAACACCCAATTGGTCCATGATCTCTATTTAAAGAGCATGGAGGGTCATTTGTAAGGTGACCATTCATGAGAGAATCTTATGTAAATTTTCCTTCTTTCATTAATATATTGCCTGAAGTGGTCGCATTGGCTCAGGCTGTGGAATGTTTCCCTCTTTGGGTTTTTAACCACGTCAAGAATACTAGTGTATTGATTTGTATCTATTTGTGAGCAGTGTCCTTTGGTGTTCTAAATGAGGAACTTAGCCTGTAAATTCCTACAATAATGACTTCGAATCCTATCTCCCCTACCTTGGATTTTTCACCTTCTTATCCCATGAGCTCATCCTCCCATCAAGAGTGGATCTCAAGCCCAGATTGGTAAATGGATAAGAATTCCTAAACTAACATTCTGTCCCATATATTTACTACCATCCACAAGCTAAAGATTTCCTTTTGGAGAGTAATCATACATTTATGTTTCGGCTTTGATCATAAGAGAGTTATCATTCCAATGCATTAGGGTGGCTTTGAGTTGTTAATTGTGGCAAGGAAAGACAAGTCAACTTGGGAGGTTCTCTACAAGATCAACTTCCACTTTTGTTTGTAAAATCTCTCCCTTCCATTTTAATATAAAGAGTATATCATCTTACTACATGTGTTATGTTGTGTTTATATACATATGTTTCATTTCTATGCTGATCCATTGAATATAATGATTGGATAGTTCTACATAGATGTCGAAGATATTTGACTTGTGTTGTTTGTTTGTTCATGTTCTAATTATAGCCTTTGGAGCTACAGTTGGATTTGGCAAGCCAAGAGGAGAGAAGATCCTGTGACAAATCACAAGCAAGCATATTTTCATTATGCAACTATTCTAAGGAAAAAATTATAGTCTTTGATTTCTGTTGTTCTAGACCAGGCCACTAGGTCTAGGGAAGATACTTTTGTCCGTAGTCGTAGATTTCATATAAAAATAACATTGGAATATCCTTTGCTCCAAGAAAATACGATGCAAACAATAATGAATATCATCAAACAATTTCAAGGAAGAACAACTTCAGAAGTACACCAATATAATCCTCATATTCTAGGTATCAATCTATAATCTTGGGTTATTGTTATTCTTGTGCAAATTTTGGGCATATGGCAAGGAATTGGAGGGCATATAATAAAGAGGACTCTAAGCTGTTTCCCATAAATAATGTTGCAGGGAGATACTCCAATGTGATTACCAATAAAAATTATGCTCCATCATTCACGTACAAAACTGAATGCTTCAAGTGTCACAATATTGGTCATATACCATGGGATTGCAAAAGCAAGATGAAATGGTTTCCTAAGCAAATTAAAGAACAAAAGTTACATATAGAACAATTTTGGGAAAGAAAACAAGAATAAATAAAGTTAGAAGAACACAACTTAGTCTCGCATCCTAAAGATTGAATGTTTCATAATAGAGTTGACTGGGCAGTAAGAACAAAAAACACCTCACCCTAAGCCTGTCTAGAAATGTTTAGGATGAATATGAGCCTTTTACAATTGGCCACCACACCTTCTGCTCCAAATTATTATGGCACCCAAATGTGCACTAATTTTGTTGGCATGGATAAAATATTTTATGTTCTTTGGTCATTGGTCATTGGATGGGATGGTTATTAGTAAGGTTACAGAACAAGAGCTTATGCATATTGTGAAAGTTTGCAATGATATTGGGGAACATCTATAAATCTTGATCTTTTTCAAAAGCTTTATAGTTGTTCCCAAGGAATTTCTTGTATGAATGACATGAATTTAATGAATAATATGATTGCACTAGGACTTCCCATCTCCTTTTCTACGGGCTCTAAGGGAAAGAATTTGAGAAGTACAATTGGAGTAAATTCAAAAGTCTGCAATGACGGTGTTATTGATAATTTATTTATCTCGATTCTACTTATATTCGAACATAGTTATTTACAAATAATGCATACTTTCCAAATAAAATATATTTACAAGATGATGACAAAACTGAAATGGAATTTTTGAGTGAAGAAGATATTTGAAGTAGAAGTGGAAAAATAAAACCACACATAAAAGGAAGCTTGATAATGAACAATATGAATTAGAGATGTTGTAAAACTAAGGTGCTCATCTTTAGTTCGAATTCAAATATTGATGGAATTGTCAAGATTGATAAATATGTTTGTTCTTATTCCTTGCTAGAAATATATTAGCATGAAATTTCATGAATTTCCAAAACTAATCTTATTGCAACGTCACAAAATATTATAATGGGTATTTGGAAACCTATTTGGGACATTTCCAAAACTCTCTGAATATCTTGTTCGTAATATGTTTGCATGCAACTCTTGCTTATGACCTGAGGTGAATCATTAAATAAGCATTGGGCATTGGTATACTAGGTGAAATCATAAGCATATATGTATTTCTGTAGAAAGTTCACCAACATTGTTTAAGCTACTATGTCACCCTTAAAAGTGTCCAGATTGAGTTAAATGACCTTGTTGGAAAGGGTTCTTGGCACCTAAATATTTCCTACATGAGATTGTCGATGAGAAAACTGATATTTTCCAGTATTTAGGGTGCTTCTCAAATTGTAAATCAATTGATGCTTTAGAACCCTTAACCGAGTATAGAAACATTCATGAACTAGTAGATAAAATGCACAAAATGAAGCATGACAAGGGGAGTTCAATGATCTTAACCACTGCAAATTTCATAAACCTTCATTTAGATGTCTATTTTGGTCTCCAAATAAAAGATAACTAACTGACAGAGGGAGATGTAGACAAGGGGAGCACCCCATTTCTATTGATGAAAAAGGGGGAGAGAATACTGAAAGGGGGAGAGTATTTCCATCAATGAAAAAAGGGGGGGTTGTTGAGATGTCGTTTTCATTGATGGCCTAAGCACGCAAGAAGGATTGTTGAGCTATTTGCAACCATGATTCTATGTTATCAACTCCATATTCTTACTTGCTATGAAAATATCTTTGTCAATGACTATAAGGAATATTGTTGGATATTCTCCTCAATATTTGAGAAGTAAAGTTATGGTCTACAACTCCAAGAAAAGTCTAAGGTCTACATATATTAAAAGTGGCTTTCTACCAAAGACACTATTGCATATCTGAAGAGGTTGTTAATTGCAAGAGCTATGAAGCACATATGATTGCTTTCAAAAGAAAAGAATGTCATAATTTGTAACTTATTAAATCAATATATTCTCAAATTAGGAAGCATGGTATTATTACATTGTATCATACAGTTTGGACTTTGGAGATGGATTTTCTAAAGTGATGCTTAAAAGTTTCACTGTTGCAATCTTCCCAATATAGTGATAACCAACCTTTCTTATCCTCATAGTTGAAATGCATTGATTTTGTGTTTCTAAATTCTAATCATTGCTTTGTTCCTTTAGACATACATGCAAATGTTTAAGCTCTTATGCATTTTTTAATAGAGAATTCTTTGCAGTGTTGTCCGACTGAAATGTCGCCCTACATGCTCATGTCAGTTCCTATAGATATGTCGAACCTTCTTTCCAACCAACATGTATTTTCAATGAAAAAACAACTATATATATAAGATAAGGTACATTCAATCATGGTTATCAATTTTTCAATGAATATTCAGTTCAAAGCAAGCAATATTAAGTTCACAACTTGTGAACAAGAAGGATAAAAGGGAAAAAGAGTTTGTGAAAACAATTTCCTCAGAAATTTTCAAAGAAGTTTCCTGTGGTTTCATTTTTGTGAAAGTATTACTTGTTTTGTGATATCTGAATAAGAATTTTTTGATTCTGAACACGTTTTGTGGGTTAAACTTGGATACCTTTCATTGGAGACACCTAAAAGATTACAACTCAAGCATGTAACAACACTCCACAAAACCTGTGATAATCCTCTGTAATTCGGATTGTGACCATTGCAATTTTGACCTATTTTCAGGCCTAAAATTTTGGTCCTTGTTACCTATAATTTGGCCTCTACAACACCTATTATAGGCCTATAGCCTTTTACGGACCTGAACTTCAACCCTTTTATAGTCCTCTGCAACTCAACCTTACTCAGAAAGGAATTACAGTCTTGATAGAGATGAACAAACCTTAGTTCATGCTCAAAACTAATGTTATACTTCGAACCAGGCTCATAATTAAGGAATATACCTCAAACTAGAAGTTGCAGTCATAGACCTCTTGAAAGAATTGAAGTCTCGAACCAGATCTCAAGAACATCCTCCTAAGGAATATTATAAAATAATAGTGGAAATATCTTTGTATCAGCAGTGTTAGCCTCCTAAGGAATATTATAAAATAATAGTAGAAATACCTTTGTATCAACAATGTTAGCCTCCTAAGGAATATAAAATAATAAATTTTACACTAATAATTTTTCCTTTATATAATGGGCCTCCTAAGGAATATTATAAAATAATAGTGGAAATAATAAAATAAGATTATATTACATCATCAAATTTTAGAGGGAAAAAGGAAAAAACTATTTTTTCAACTCATATTTTCAACTTATCTCCCTATGGTTTTACTCAAATTTCAAGTGGGAGTACTCGTTGGATGTGAAATTTATTTCCTCGTCCAAGGAGTAACATGTTTCACACTTTTGATGGACCCTGCTACATGAAAAATGAGAAATACATGAAAAAAACGTGATTGCAATCACATTTTTCATGTATTTCTCATTTTTTGTATATTAAGGTCAACCAAAAGTATGCAACATTGGTACTCCTTGGATGAGGAATTAAATTTTGTATCCACTGAGTGTTCCTGCTTTAAATTTGAGTAAAACCATAGGGAGATAAATTGAAAATATGAGTTGAAATAGTAGTTTTTTCTTTTTTATCTTTTTACTTTTTTAGTCCAAAAATGGTAAATCATCCTCTATGGTTGACATCATCATCTTGAATCCTATTGGTTCTTATAAAGTTAATTCTGGTTGTACATTTTTGGTTTGAGACCCATTTTAGACCTCAAAATTTCTCTAATGAGAACTAGGAGTTATCTCAGACCTATTGAAGTTGCATGTTATGCAACTAGATCACAAAACAAAACAAAAGATAGATCAACAACTTGAAAATTAGCCTCTTTAATGGGGCAAGCTGCTTTACATTATTGAAAATGCAGCAAGAAATTCTCAATTTTTCCATCAACAAACAACTTGGATGCACTCAACTTATGTGACATGGCTTGTGTCACCTAGGTTACTCAACAAATTTGAGTTGGAGGAGCTAGAGTTCAATTAAGCATATGCGATTTCTAATTTGTAGAAATCAAGGTTAGTTATCACAAGTTTCTTTCAATTAAACTAGTTCTAACTATTGAAGGAACTAGTAGAAGGTCAGTTAAGCAGTGGGACTTTAGTCACACTCAGAGAGCATCCAGTTAACTAATCAATCAACCCAAAATAGCTCGTGAATGAAGAGAATTCAAGTTCCCCATCTGTGGTGGAGATTCAAAGGTAGTGTAACATTGGTTGTAGACTAGTCTTGAGTGTATAGGTGTTGCATGTAGTAAGATGATCAACCTAAGGAATTGTGAAATCCATTTTGGAGAAATTCCTAAATAACAGGGGCCTAATTTCTCAAGGAACAATGCAAGGAAATAGGAGCTCAAGCAGAGGCAAAATTTGATGAAGTTTGGGTCCAAGCTTCTCAGTGAGAAGAGAGATAGGTTGTGCACTTGGAGGTTGTGCTCAGTTGAGCAAAGAAATTGTAATACGTCTCTATTCATCAAATTAATGCAACAAACATTATGGATTTTAACAAATTTCTTTCCCAAGGAAAAATATTGTTTTCTTGTGTGTGATTTCTTATTGCATATTTGAGATTTTTGTTCTAAATTGTGAAATAATGTCCACAGAGCAGTAGAGTAGGTTTGTGTCTTGTGATTTTTATTAAAAATTCATGAGAAGTTTCAAATCTACAACATAATTTCTACATGGTATCAAATCAGGATTCACATTAGAACAAGAATTTCAAAGTTGTTTCTCAGGAGGTTCGAATTTGAAGTTCAGTGCAGCGGGATCTCTTCAAAACTGAGAAGATGGCCTTAAATGGATTGAGGCTAGAGTATTCCTTGCAAGGCAGCTCTAATTTTTTCGCATGGAAGGATCACAAAGACGTGGTATTGGATGACAATGGGTTGCTAGAATACATCAAGACAAATGTTGCAAAACCACCGGAAGCTGATGCCCATAGCCTTATTCAGTGGAAGAAATATGTAGCCAAGGTGAGGAGAATAATATTGGGAGTAGTACATGATCACATTTTCACCAATATCCATGGGAAAGAAACTCCTTATGCAATGTGGTAGACATCAACAAATCTATTCCATAGTAGTAGTGACCATAGGAAATTGGCACTCAAGGATAAACTTCGAAATATCAAGATGTAAAAGAATGACACTGTTCAACAGTATCTGATAAGGTTCACACAAGTTTGTGATGAGCTTGCAGGATTTGGTGTTACTATTTCAGATGATGACTTGGTAAGCCTATCCCTTTTGATCCTTCCCAAGAGCTTGCATAACTATCAAGATTTAGTGAACGAGAGGGAGAAACTACCAAATTGGGAGCACTTATGGTCCAATTCGGTACAAGAGGAAATAAGGTGGAATATCATAGATGTAACTTCATCCAAGGGCGAGGATGAAAAGAAATTGCATTAGATGGAAAAGAAAATAAGAGAAAAGGGAAAAAATCCCAATCCAAACCAGAATCTAGCCAAGAACTATGTAAACTTTGAAACAGGAACTATAAACTCAAAATGAGAACTCTGGCCAAAAAACCCTGAAAAAACATCAAAAACAGTGCTAAAAATGAAAAGTACGTATACTGGAACGATGATTTTATTTCTTAGGGGTCAATTTTGAACATGTTTTAAAAATGGCAGTGACTACGAAATTTACTACGAAATTTTCGTGCAAGATATAGCTTCAAAATGAAAGTGATGATACTAGAACAATGATTTTTTTTAGGGTCAATTTTCAAACTTTTTAAAAAATGCTAGTAAAACCAAATTTTTATGTGCCAAACAAAGTTGTTTATGAGGAAAAAAACAAATTAATGTTTTTGGTAGGATATCATTTTTCTTTCCTAAGTATAAATTCAACATGTTTTCAACCATAACATGCTAGATACAAAAGAAAT
Source organism: Pinus taeda (assembly GCA_000404065.3). Taxonomy (NCBI): domain Eukaryota; kingdom Viridiplantae; phylum Streptophyta; class Pinopsida; order Pinales; family Pinaceae; genus Pinus; species Pinus taeda. Next base: position 111,146 of record APFE031441340.1, read on the forward strand.
TGAAATTTTTTCAACTATAAAATTAAAAAACCATGACATTTAGAACAAATTACATCACTAAATGAATTCAAAAGTCATTATTTGTATATTGAATAAAGCATACATTATATCTCTAATTTAATATTGCATTGTAGATATTTTAAACAATAAAAATTACCATAATTAAGACATATAATCCAACAACATAAAAATGCCTCACAACTTCTCATTTAACACCATATGGAAATCATCAACTTTATTTCAAGATACGATGCATACATCAGCTATATAAATTGTCTTAAACAATTATTCAAAATCACTCATATTTTCTTGCACACCATCAGAATTCACATCTTCAAATGAGTGACTGGATGCTGACGAAGATGTTCCATATTCTTCTCTTTCATTAATTAGTGCCCCATCTGAGTCCACATGCATGCCCAACATTTCAGTTTCAAAATTCTTCTAGATCTACGACTGGTTTCAGCAGACTCCCATCTCAACATTGTTTCTTCTGGTAACAACCTTTTCAGAATCTCTATTGTCTTGAAGCGAAGAGTTCCTCTCTTTGCGAAATTGAAGTCATAAACAAGTATGCCAACATCCTCCAATTTTAATATGTCTGTGCAGCGGCGATTTATATTTGTACCCTTTCTTTTTCTCTTTCCACCATTTTTTTTTGTCAACTACCATCTCTGGCTTATACACACTATTGAATGGGTGTGTATTTGTGGCATACCAATGTACTTCAAAAGTTGTAACATCCTCATTTTCTGTAAAGACCTTTATAACCTTAGCAACCCAGAATGGATAGCCATTGGGATCTCCATCTGCTAGCACTGCAATCATGCAACCCTCCTTAATATCCTGTATTGAACCCCT
>APFE031441340.1:122572-136060 GCA_000404065.3 Pinus taeda
CCTGAATCAATAGTAGAGGAATTGACTCAGGAAGAAAAAATGGAGCAGACTGTAAAAGACCTGGAAAAAACTCTTGACCTGGATTCTTGCCAACAGGTCTTGTTCAAACAACTAGTCCAAGTAGGAGAAGGCACTTCTACTGCTCCAGTTGTACAGGACACCCAGCAAGCTCCAGCAACAACAACTATAGCAAAGGGAAAGTAGAAGATGGATGAACAACAACAGGTAGAGACAGGGCAGCCCAACACATCAAAGGATCAACAATCATAGCAATCCCCTCCACAGCAAACTGAACAACCTCAAATCCCAGTTTTGCAGACTCCTCTCAATGATGAGAGAGGAAAAAAGAGAGACTGAGAGGAGGTCACACCTGCAACATGGTCATCACAGCAACTAGAGGCCAAGAGGCCGAGAATAGACCCCGAAAGAGAAGAAGGAGACATAAGTGAAGAACGGGCAGAAAGCCACAGCAGAGAAAGGCAAACAAGCCAACAGACTGCCACTAGCTCATTTTAGCTAGAACAGGCCCAACAGCATACCACAGAGGTGTCCTCCTCAAGACAACAGGGCAAGAAACCAGCTGCAATAAAAGAAGGCTTCATAGAGATCAAGGCATAGAATGAGTTGGTGAGAGTGCAGCTGATCCAGGTGGATGTTGGTGGCCACCCACCTATCCTATTTGGACCCCTGCAACTGTCTCTTTCAGTTTTTCAGTTTCCGTAATTGTAGCACAATTTACTATTTTTAGCAGTTTTTTCGGGTACTGAACTTCCGGAGCCATTTTGAGGCCCTAAACGACGTTTTTTGGGAAATCTACCGCTAGTGATTTTTTTGTCTAAAAATCGTCTTTTCTGTCGTAGTCCCCGGAGAGATCTTTCTAATCGGCTATCATGCGCGTCAAACGGAGATAAGGCGACCAATTCGCGACCCCGGGAAGTTGATGTACCAACTTACCCAAAAACGGGGCCCACAATTTGGCGTTTCATCTTCCAGGGTTAGGTTTTGGAATGTGAAGGGTTTTTCCATTGTTTCTCAACAATAAATAGGCCTTCGAGCCTCATTGTACCACAATTCAGAGGCATGTAGCCACACATCTCTTCTCAGAGATAAGCGACCATCGCCCTAGCTGGTTTATTTCTATTTCCGGTTGTAAGCATATTTCAGTATTTTCCATTAATGAAATGAAGTATTATTTCCACTGCATCTTTGTGTATATGGTTATCTCTGTATTTTATTGCGTTCCTGTTTAAATCTGGATCAGCAGCTCTATGTGCAATTCTTGAAGACAACTCCAGCCAAAAAAAAAAGGTTGATGGCTGCCTATGATCTGAAGGAAGAAAAAATGATCTTCACCCATCTAAAGCCTAAAGTCCCACATCCAAAGACCCCAAAAGATTACTATAGAACAAACCTGGAGGTCTTTTCCAAAGACATATACCCCATGGATCAGATTGAGCTGCACAAACAGACTGGGGAAATGGTGTATGCAACACTTGCTGGCAGGGTAATGCTGGCCCATCAGCTAAAGGAAGCCATAAAGAACACAAACATGCAGCTTGATTTTGAAAGGTTGTCTTCCTCTGCAAAGGACAATAGAATAAAGACTCTTGAGGACATAATAGTTGATTTGGGACATGACCCAAAGGACCCAAAGGGTGTTAGAGCCCTTATAAAGAAGAAAGAGGATGACATTGCTGCACTAAGAAGGCAGGAAAAATTGCCTTCTACCATTCACCCATGCTATGGAGCTGCTTCTGATAATGAACCAAAGAATATTACAAATGGAGGCAGAATTAGAGAAAGAACTGCAGGAAGAGCAAGGGGAATCAGCCTTCCAGCCCCCTCAAACATTAACAAATCTTACACCTGCCCCTCCCACACAAGCAGCAATAGCCCCTCCTGCTATTCCAGCACCTACCACAGCTACATCAGCAACAGGAGCAACAACAGAAGCAACAACAACAGCAGAATCTAGCATGAGCATGGAGGAGTTGATGAAAGCTGTTAAAGAGCTTGAGACTCAGGTCATTGAAATAAATGATGCTAAGGATAGACTGGCCAAGCTGGAGACCAGTTATGATAAATCAAAAATGACAATAGCAGAAAAACAAAGAGAAATAAAGGCCCTAGAGGCCAAAGTGAAAACTCTGGAAAAAGAGTTGCTGCTAGGTAAAACCCTAGCAGAAATAAAGAAGATTATTTGGGCCAAAATTGGCCAATCTATACAGGACCAATGGAGGTCCATTCAAGCAATTTTTGAGCAGGTTGAGCTGATAGATGTGGCTCATGTGGAAATACAGAGAGCTAGGACAGCCCTGGGAATAATGCCCGAGCAGGCCACCAGAATGATACATTTCCTCAATAATCGCACTAGAGAGGAACTGGCAGCTCTAGAAATAAGCAGCAGAACAGATACAATCCTGATAGCCAAAAAGGTACTGACCTTGAGGCATTTTACTCAAACTCTGGAGAGGAAATGTCAGGAGATGAAAGCATAGATTGATGAATTTAGAGCAAAACTGACTATACTACAGGACAAAGGACTGCCAAGCCTAGTGACTGGCACAGGACAGCTGCTGTCATATAATCAGTATATGACAAGGATCAACAATTATGTTGAAAATTAGATAACAGCATCCAACAACTCCGCAGAATAAGCAGGGCCTCCCTCTGGGCAGTGTCCCTATGACAAGCTAGAAAATCTGTTCTTTATTGAACATGAAATAAATCATCTGTTTGAGGTGCCTCCAAACTTCTACAGACATACAAAGGCAGATGAAACACTAGTGAAAATGAGGAGGCATCAACTACCTCCAGCTGATTGGTGGCAAGCAATGCTGGAGATTTTGCCCAGATAATTCCACTTTGCTTTTTCCTTTTTGTGAAAAATCAAAGTTTTCAAGTCACGGTACAGGTCAGTAGGCAGGTCAGGAGGCAGATCAGCACACAGGTACAACAGGCATCCATATAAGTGACTCACTAATGCACCCAGACAATAGGCTCAATTAACGCAGAGTTAAAGGCACAACTACAGCCTACTTTCCAGAGCCATAAAGTCAAAAGTTGTCTGACAGAAAGATAGCATCTATCTCAGCATTGAATGCTATATTTATGTTTTCATTTACTTTTTGTAAGAGAGTTGGTGGTGCAATTTATGGCACAATAACTCTCTACTGAGATATTTTGTACCCTATTTTTGTATATATATCCCCTCAGATAATGCATTGAGGGTCGGTTGTAGTGTAATTCTTTCTGAAGAGCTCTATTGTACTCTGGAGACAATTTTTGATAATACAAATTGCTGATGGAGATTTCTGGTTCTTAAGCTATCTGAAGATGGAAATGAATGGCTATGTCTAGTTGCAGAATTCCTGTGTCATTTGCTGAAGCAACAAGTTTCTCTGAACTGTGTATGTGTTTTATGTGTATTCCATAATTCTTATGTTTCCATAATCTCAGTAAGTAGAGAAAAAGAATAGCCTAGGATTTGTTTTAAACACCCTATGCTCAATCTCTATTTCTAAATATGTTTTCTTCTGGATTAGCCATAGATATGAATTCTTACTTGCTCATGTCTGAACTAATCCTATCATGGTGAATATTGTTTAAGAATTCTTAACTGCTCTTAAGCCATACCTTCATGTTTCTTTATTTAGCGTAGTGAAAGATTCTTAATTGCCTTTCACTCACTAATTCCATAATTTCATCAAAAAATCTGGTAAATTGTTTCACATATGCCTAACTTGCTCTGCAGCAACACTCTGTCTTCATAAATCCATTTTCAGTAGCACAAATACCTCAACTCCATTGCCAAATGGAACAAACTTTCCTATGATTTGTATCTTAGTTCTATCTGAATTCACCAACCCACCAAATTCAAACAAAAGAGTACACCATAACTAGCCTTAAAACATTCATCAACAAAGATAAAATATAAAGAGAGAGCCCTCTCTGGTTGCAGGTAGGCTAGAACCTGTAGCTAAAAGATTGGTCAGTGGTTACCTCGGCCGTATTCCCTTTAGGAAGCAGGGAACAACCTGAGTGATAACATCAATGGCGACTCCAGTGGGGACTTATGTCTAAATACCAAGTGAAAGGAAATAAGCTTCCTGTTTAAAAAAGTCCTATCATAGGATACTAAGGAAAGAAAACTCAGAAGCTGGCTCCAAAGAAGAAATATCGTTACACTAGGTCCAATCCTGACCCTAATCCCCCAACTATCTTTGAAAACCCCAATTTAATCCCCAAAATCTTAAAGAAGCAAGAGTAGCTAGGGGAGCTCTCAGATCCAGATACTGAGCCAAATCAACAGAGCTATATTCCCACTCCTGTCAAAGCATCAATTTACCCTCACACTACCCCTGCTTATCCTAGTTCTTCATCCACTTCCCAAGGTAGTTTCCCCACTCCCCCATCCCAACACACCTTACTCCTGTTATCCCTGTTGTTCCAGATGTTCCACTCCTTCTTGCTGCCCCTTTTATCCGTGCAAATATGGCTAGATATGCTCCTTTAGTCCTACCTGCAAATCCAGGGGCAATGCCGCAAGACTATCAAGGAAAAATCACTTAATTTGATGGAACTGGCACTTATACTGCCCAGCAACACACTAAGAGGATGCAGGACTATTTTGAGAACTATGAGATAGATGATGAAGATGTAAGAATGAAAATTTTTGTGCAAATTTTGACAGGGGATGTAAGGAATTGGTTCAGGTCTCTAGCTGCAAACTCTATAGTCAATCCTGATGCCTTATACCTAAGTTTTTAAACAGATGGGAAAAAAAGAAAGACCCCCTACACATAATGACAGAGAATGATAATTTGAAAAGGGGCCCAGAAGAGACAGTTCAGGATTACTGTGCTAGGTTCAACAATGTATATAACGCTATCCCTCAAAACTTGAGACCTCCTCCTGATATGGCCTTGATCAAATTTCCTGATGGATTTGACCCAGACATGGCATATCAATTAAGGGAAAGATCACCTCCAAGTCTTACAGACATTCAGGATATAGCTGTAAGTGTAGATGCAAACCTGATTTCCAAGAGAACCAGAGCAAAAAATGAGAGAAGAATAACATTCAAAGAGGAACCCTCAACCTTTGACCAAAAACTAGATGCAATCATGAAGGGTATGGAAAGGTTGGGAGATAGAGTTGAGACCATGGAGAGAAAGTCCTCTTGGGAGGGACAAACAAACAACACAACTAGGAATCCCAATTTTAGAAAAAACCAAAACCCAAATGCTGGGAGAACTAGTACTGATCAGAACATCAGACCTCCATTTCAAGAAAATTATGCAGAAGCCTCAACCACTAGTGAACAAATAGAAGATCCCCACATCAATTTAATGGGTATGTACAGTGAAGAACAGTTATTCTTAACACAAGATGATCAACAGGCCCGATATTACAAATAGTTCCAAGTAAAATCTGGTGAGTCATTTGATTTCAGAGAAGGGTATGACACAACAGTCTATGAAGTGCACAAACAATACAAATTAAGGAGTAGAACCATAGATGTACCTGAGAATACCAAACAAACACACACCAAACTACCCAAGAAAACTAGTGATAAAGCTGCCTTAACAGAGTCCTCAGATAAAAAACCCCACAAAGAGGTTACAGTGGAAGATGTATCTGATATACAGCCCCCAGTAAAACCTACACCCACACCACTTCTTCCAACAGAAATTTTGGGCAAACCTCTAGAAAACAGAGCCAACCCAAACATATCCCAAAACAGTATGCCTGATCAGGACACGCTCACCCAAAATACAGCAGAAAGAGATAAATTTGCTGCTCATAATGTAAAAATTCAGATGGAAAAACCTTTCAATCTTGAAACAGAAATTGGCAAACTGAAAATTGCAATTTCTCTGTCTGAACTAGCCAAACATGAGGTCTTCAGACAACAAATTAATAGATCATTGCAAGTACCAGAAAATAGGGATGCAGTTAACATTTTGGATGACCAACCAGAGCTGATTTTTGGCTCAGAAGTCAATGGCAAATCAGGGGATGGAGGAACTCCTCCATTCTATGTAAGCCTAAACATTCATGACAAAGTATTACACAATGCCATGTTTGATTCAGGGGCCTCTCATAACCTAATGCCCAAATCAGTAATGGAAAAACTTGGATTAGACATCACCAGACCCTATAAAGATTTATTTTCATTTGATTCCAGCCAGGTAAGATGTTTAGGCCTGATCAAAGACCTCTGTGTATCCCTAATCCAATATCCAGTCAAAACAATTCTAATGGATGTAGTATTGGCTAACATTCCACCTAAATATGGTATGCTCCTATCAAGATCTTGGGGTGCCAAACTCCAAGGATCTTTGCAACTAGACATGTCATATGCCACAATTTCAGTCTTTGGCCAGCCAAAGAGACTATACAGAGAGACACTCATGAAATATGTGGTCAGCAGCCAGGACAAGCCCCAAAACTTCCCAATCTACTCCATCCATTCAGACATGGACTCCTTCATACTATACAATGCTGATATATGTCCCAAAACTGAGCCCAAACTCCTAGAAACAAAGGAAACCAGGCATATGAATGAACAATCCACTGTTGCAGAGCAAGAGATCATTGATCTGATCAAAACACCAGAGTATGCTAACAGGTCCCAAGAATCACCAAGACTAGACTTGCCCACTAAACAAATCTGTAAATCAATTAAAACCAACATTGATCAAGAAACCTTGTGGTATTTAGAATTTGATGGGTCAGTAAATAAACTAGGAGCAGGAGCAGGGGTATGGATACACAATACTCAAAATGACCATGCTCTAGGTCATGCATATAGGCTCAACTTCAGATGCACAAATAACATGGCAGAATATGAAGCCCTCTTACTAGGTCTCAAACTGATTAAGAGCCTAGGAGTAACCAAAGTCTCCATATTGGGAGATTCAGACCTAATTATCCAACAGATAAAGGGAAATTTTGTCACAAATGATCCCAGGCTGAGGTCTTATAGGTTAGCAGTGACAGACTTGCTCAACAACTTCCTAGAATATCAGCTCACCAAAATACCTAGGAACCACAACTTGCATGCTCACAGTCTGGAAACCTTTGCAAGCACCTGTAAACTTCCTTTTGGGCCTAACCACCAATTCACTGCTGAGATCAAACACAGGCCTTCTGTCCCAGACAATGTAAATAATTGGCAAGTATTTGAGAATGATACTCAGATAAACAATTTTTTAACCATGAAGGAGGAATTCTCAAACTTAAACATTGACACAAGCATTAGGGAGGATCAAAACCAAAAGGATGAACTAAACACAAGTATATCAGTTGAAACAACAGATAGGATATTACATCCTACAACCTTTGACCCTGCCAATTTACAGAAACTAAAGATAACAGATCTTGATGAAATTAATGAGGAAGAAACAGAAGTAATTCAGTTAAAAGATAATTTATTTCCTACAGGTCTCGCTCCTTTAGAAGACATTTTTGATTCAAATGATCTCTCTAAGAAACCAAAGATGCAACCCATCAATGTAGAAATAGAGGAGTGTAACATTGGGACCATTGAAAATCCAAGAATGATCAAGCTTTCTAGAACCCTACCTCCTGATAAGAAATCAGAATATATCAAACTGTTCAAAGAGTTTCAGGATGTGTTTGCCTGGAGCTATGAGGACCTTAAGTCCTATGATATTACAGTTATCCAACACAAAATACCCCTGAAAGAAAACCAAAAACCCTTTAAACAGAAACTGAGAAGAGTTAATCCAGTACTTCTCCCCCTAATAGAAAAAGAAGTAAAACGAATGTATGAAGCTGGAATTATTGCTCCCATAAGGTTTTCTGAATGGATTTCTAACCTTGTACCTACAAGAAAGAAAACTGGGGAGATAAGACTTTGTGTGGATCTGAGAAATTTAAACAAAGTCTCTCTCAAAGACCACTACCCCTTCCCAAAAATGGATCACATCTTACAAAGGGTAGTAGGAGCTTCAAGGATCTCATTACTGGATGGCTTCTCAGGATTCAATCAAATCGTAGTCCACCCAGATGACAAAGATAAAAATACCTTCACCAAACCTTGGGGAACCTTCAAATATGTCAAAATGCCTTTTGGACTCAAGAATGCTAGAGCCACATTTCAAAGGGAAATGGATATAGCCTTTGCCAAAGAAATCCATGATTTCTTAGTCATATACCTTGATGATTTAACAGCCTTCTCAAAATCAGACCAGGAACATTTAAAACACCTCAGACAAGTGTTCTTAATTTGCAGAAAGTATGCCATTTCTTTGAACCCAAAGAAATCACTATTCGGCATGGAAGAAGGCAAACTCCTTGGTCATATAATTTCAAAAGATGGCATAAGAATTGACCCTGATAGGATTCAGGCTATACTGCAAGTCCCCCATCCAAGAAACATCAAGGAATTACAAGCCTTTTTGTGGAAGATTAATTTCCTAAGAAGATTTATTCCTAACTTAGCTGAGCTGATAAGATTGTTGAACAATATGTTCAAGAAAGATTCCAAGGTCAAATGGACAATTGAGGCTAAACAAGATTTTAAAGAAATCAAGATAGCCCTGACAAAAACACCTGTGCTTATAAGCCCTAGTTTTGATAGAGACTTTATAATCTTCTCCTTTGCCTCTGAAAATACAATTGCTGCTGTCCTACTGCAGAAGGATGACTTGGGATGTGGAAAACCTATTTCCCTTTTCAGTAGAGCCCTTAGGGATGCCCCACTCAAGTACAAAATCATGGAAAAGCAAGCATATGCCCTGGTAAAAGCCATAAAGGATTTCAGAGTTTACATCCTATACTCTCACATAATTGCATATGTGCCCAATGTAGTAGTCAAAGATATCTTAAATCAAGAGAGAATGGAAGGCAAGAGGGGCAAATGGATTGCCAATATTCTGGAATATGATATAGAAATCAAACCAACAAAACTTCTAAAAGGACAAGGGCTAGCTAAACTAATGACTGAGACTAACTTTCAAGCCCTTGACATCAATGAACTGGATAACGAACAGGAGATGGTGACTCCATAGATCAATCAAGCCTTTCTACAATCACCTTGGTATATTGACATATGTTTTGTATTATTAAACCTGCAAGCTCCTCCAGGGTTATCCAGAACCAAGAACAGATTTCTAAAATTAAAGGCTGCAAAATTTTGTATCATAGACAATGTTTTATTTTGGAAAAATTATGAAGGTGTCCTGCTCAACTGCCTGACTTCAGATGAAGCTGATAAGGTCCTTAGAGAATTTCATGCAGGAGACTGTGGAGGGCACTTATATTGGAAATCCACAACTGATAAAATCCTGAGGGCTGGATTTTATTGGCGCTCCCTGTTTACTGATTCAAAAAAGTTTGTAATGTCATGTCATAAATGTTAGGTCTTTGAAGGGAAGAAGAAGTTACTTCCCCTGCCCTTCAGGCCCATTTCAACTGAAAAAACATTTCAACAATGGGGCTTAGACTTCATTGGGGAAATTCACCCTTCATCCTCAGGCCAGCATAGATGGATCCTGACATCTACTGATTACTTCACCAAATGGATAGAGGCCATACCTTGTAGACAAGCAAATGATTCAATTATCATACAATTCCTAGAAACCAATATCTTGTCTAGATTTGGCTGCCCAGAGAAAATCATAACATATAATGTAGCTGCATTTAAATCCAAGAGAATGATCAGCTTCTGTCACAAATATCATAATACCCTAGGTCATTCAACAACCTACTACCCTCAAGGCAATGGCCTAGCTAAGTCCTCCAATAAAAGCCTCATCAACATCATTAAAAAGGTCTTGGAGGAGAACAAAAAGAATTGGCATAAGAAGCTGGTAAATGCACTATGGGCAGATAGGTTGACCAATAAAAGATCTATTGGTACTAGCCCATATGAGTTGGTGTATGGCCTGGAAGCTGTGTTCCCATCATCCCTTGGGATCCCTATGATCAAATTGCCGCAGGAAATACAGGCTGAACCCAATGATATCCAGAGAAGAATCAATCAAACAATTCACTTACAACAAACAAGGGAAGAAGTGTATCAGAGAACCCAGGTTCTACAAGAGAAGCTTAAAAAGGTGTTTGACAAAAGAACAAAAGCTGAGGACTTTTTCATAGTCAACAAAGTATTGAAATGGGACTCTAGGAGGGAAGACAAAGGAAAGCATGGCAAACTTGACTTTCTGTGGAAAGGGCCATTTGTAATTCAAGCTGTGCAAGGCAATAATACCTTTTCTCTCAAGAGTCTGGATGAGTCAAACAATGATGAAGGCCCAGTGAACGGGAGAATGATCAAACACTACTATGATCCATGAGCATAGGATAGCCACATATTGTACATAAATATCTATATTTTCAGCATTTTTCTTGTTTACAGCAGATAGATAGAAGAACAACTACAACATATTTTGAAAAATGATCAGCAAAACCATATCAAAAATGACATAGATGCTTGAAAAGCTCCATGAACAGAATTGAGCAAGGTCTACAGAGCAGTGAAACCAATGATAGCCAGTGATACATGTTAGCAAGACATAAAATGGTAATACTTGCACAAATAAGGTCGTAAGACACTGCATACCAGCTCACTGGTTTCAGATCAACGGTGTCAATACTAGACAAGATTCACTGAAGTAAGAAGAGGAAAATAAGGCCATCTGACCTATTGTTCTTGGCTTTCCTCCAGGAAAATCCATCCCCAAGTGGAGCCACTGTTAGGTTCCCATACCAATAGGTTTCATCTTTCATGATTGACAATGGAAGGGCTAAATATGTTCATCATTGCAGACTGCAAAGGTTCCATATTTTGTGTACATGCTATGAAAATTAAAAAATGAAAAGAGGGTATGCCTTAAAAGAATAATCAAAAGGCAAGAAAATCAAATGGTCAAGAGAAAAGTGAAAATGAACCCCAAACTAAAGACCAGGAAAGTGGCCAGTCAAAATGCCACTACTATCTTTTGGGCAGTATCATACTCTACAAATACTGTTACTAATCATACTTGATGGATGGCCCAATATTCTAAACTGGACCACCATGTTTAAATTTTTTGTTGCAGAATAGAGAATGTTTCCTATCCAAACAACTCAAGCTTGGCAGATGACTAGCTAGGTAGAGATATGAAGGTGCCCAACTGCTTAACCTGGGTCCTTGGAAGAACTAAGGGTACATTTAGATAGGAGGACAGTCAAAAGAAAAAGAGAACAATCAGGGTCTGCTAATTCAAGTGCACCCACTTCAAATGAAGAAAAAATGTTAGGATTACTAGGATGGGTAAGTAGTGCAAGGTTGCAGAAATGGAAGGCCATCACCAATTGGCTGATCAAGTACAAAGGCTCATTCCACTCAGGGTATTGGCATCAAAAGCAGAGGGTGGAGGACAAAACATCGGAAGCATGTCTAATTTCCCCTATTTTTCCCAGACATCATTTACTAACATCCCCAAGGACCTTGAGATCTGCTCAAGTGTCCAGTTCCACTTCAGTTCATGACAAGCTACTGGGTCAAACCATGAAGTTTAATCAAGAAAAGAAGCCACATTTTTTGTGTAAAAATCTTTATTCTCATTTCATTTTTCTTCAATTCCTAAGTTTTACCTCTTAGAACTTAGTCTTTACCCCTTCACTCACCTCACAAAGTCATATTAACCACTAATGTATTATTTCACTCTCTAACTACCCCCCTTCCCTAATTCTATTAGGATCTATGAAAAAATTCCCAAAAAATATGTATAAATACCCTCCCCCTAGCACTATAGCTATATAACCCTTCCTCGGGAAATATTAACCCATCAGGGGTTAGTATTAGCCCCTTTGACCCTAAACTATGGTTTTTATCAAAAAACTATGGTTAAAAGTCATAAAATCCAAATCCCTGCCCTCATTAACCCCTTTACCCCTTTTTCCGCCCAAAATGCATATATTATAATGTTTTTTAATTAAAAAATTTATAAGTGGGCGCCAATTAAACCCAAAAAACCCAAATCCTAAAGTTTATAACCCACCCCCATGAGCGATTTATTTAAATCCATTAAATTAATGGGCGGTCCCCCCCTGCCTTAACGCGCCGTTGCATCAAAGTTGTCGCCCATCGTCCGATCACCGACCCCGCTCATCCAACGGTGGGCGGTCATTTCTCCACAGGAGTTGCCCGACCTTTTGCGGCCGAGGGATTGGCGGTATTACCGCCGTACCCCCGCCACGTGTCGGCCTCCCGCATTGTTCGGAGCCCCCCCTGAAACCGCTTACCACCTTAGGGGCCTCCGGGGAAACCACTTACCACCCGTCCCCCGCGCTGATGTCACGCCCCCGTCAGCATGATGTCACCCCGCCTTTTCTGCCACCGTGCCTCCACGTCACATCCACGTCGTCCGTCCTGCCACCGTGTCACTGCCACCTAGCCACCCACGTCAGCTGCCATGTCACCCTGCTGTACCCGGGCCCATGATGATGTCATCATGACGTCATCACCAAAACGCTACCAAAGGGCCAAAAACACATAAAAAGACGCAAAATGACCGTTATTTGTCATTCTCATTCGTCGTTTCCGGAGCGCCTCTGCATGCAAAAACATCGTTCAACGGTCGAAATCCAAAATTCACCCGCCAAAGTTGCTGCCGCCCTCATCGTCGACCCAAGTACCTGCAACTAGTCTAGTTCAACGCCTCCTACACCATAAAAACTAGGTATTTGCCGCAGGCGACCTTCTTTACCCGCATTTCTCCTATTGTTCTCCTAAATTCCTGTAAAAGAACTCTACTAAAGTTCCTCACTGCTAAATTGTCCACTAAAGAACACTTAAAAACCTGGTTAAACCCCTACAGGACAAAACTCTGCAAGAAACCCGTGCCCTTCTGCAAATTCACCATAAAAGTAATCGGAGAAGCCGAGCTACCGGCTAAAAACAAATATAGTTGTTCCCTCATCCCTGTTATAACAAAATTCCCTTGAAAAACCAGCTAATTAGCTCAAACACACTTTGGTTCTTCAAACAGAGTGCCCCTCAGTTCATTAAAACCTGTAAGAGTTTCCTTATACTTTCAAGCTACTCACTGCCAAACAGAATTTAGCAGGCATTCCTCAGCCTTTGTACCAGTCCTAAAACTCAAGAAAAACATCCAGTTGAAATCAGACATGGCTACTCCATCTGCACTGGATGTAGCTCCTGTGAATCCACCAAATAAAGAACTGGAAGCTATGCCACTGGTAGACAGTGATTTCCTCATTGCAGATTTTGTGGCAGAGAGGAACCACTTACAGACCTTCTGCCAGCTAAGGAACAACCACTTGGACAATAGTGACATGTATGGCATCTGGGAATCCAATCTGCCCACTTACTTCCTGCCATCTGTAAGTGTTTTCCCTGAAGTCATTCACCTCTGTGCAGAAAACTATGACCAGAAGCTCAGAGTTGTAAAGTCTCCATCTGGGAGCATCCTCTTCTACATAACACCAGACTCCATCAATCAAATGCTGAAC
>APFE031441340.1:142203-188494 GCA_000404065.3 Pinus taeda
ATCTCTATTTCTAAATATGTTTTCTTCTGGATTAGCCATGGATATGAATTCTTAATTGCTCATGTCTAAACTAATTCTATCATTGTGAATATTGTTTAGGAACTCTTAACTGCTCTTAAGCAATACTTTCATTTTTCCTTTGTTAGCATAGTGAAAGATTCTTAGTTGCCTTTCACTCACTAATTCCATAACTTCATCACAAAATTTGATAAATTGTTTCACAGATGCCTATCTGGCTCTGCAGCAACACTCTGCCTTCATAAACATTCTTCAGCAGCACATTACCTCAACTCCATTGCCCAATGGACCAAATTGTTCTATAATCTATACCTCAGCTCTGTTTGAATTCGCCAACCCACCAAACTCAAACAAAACAGCACACCATAACTAGCCTAAAATCATCCACCAACAAAGTTAAATTATAAAGAGAGAGCCCTCTCTGGTTACAGTTAGGCTAGGACCTGTAACTAAAAGATTGGTCAGTGGTTACCTCGGCCATATTCCCTTTAGGAAGCAAGGAACAACCTAAGTGTTAACAGGTGCCCCCCTCACCACCCTCCCCTACCCCTCTACCCGTGCCCCCTCACCTCTCCCCCTAACCGCCCCCCCTTCACCACCCTCCCTACCCTCTTACTGCCCCCCTCACCTCTCCCTCCCCCCCCTCTCCAATCCCCTTCACACCCCCCCCACCTACCTGTCCCCTACCCCGCTACCGCACCCCCTACCCCGCTACCCACCCCCCCTCACCTCTTCCATAATTCTTAACAAACTTGCAATAATACGATGTCAACTTGAGAAATACTCAAAGATGCTTTAGAGTAGTGGGGATTTTCCATTCCTTAATGGCTTTAATTTTGTTAGGATCTACCTTAACACCCTAATGAGATACAATATGACCCAAATATTCTACCTCCTATACTCCAAAGAAACATTTGGAGGTTTTTGCATAGAATTTTTTCTCCTCCAATAGTTTGAGCATCCTATCAACATGTTGAACATGATCCTTCCAAGACTTGTTGTGGATTAGTGTACCATCAAAAAATACTAACACAAATTTTTTAAGGGTTTGAGAATGTGCATTAGTAAGGCCAAAAGGAATGACTAAAAAATCATAATGACCTTCATTTGTTCTGAATGTTGTTTTTATAACATCTCTAGTCTTCATTCTAATTTGGTGATATCTTGAACAAAGATCCATCTTGGTGAAGTAAATTACTCCATGTAATTCATCTAACAATTCATCAATGACATGAATGGGAAATTTTTCTTTAATAATGAGCTTCTTGAGCTCCCTATAATCTGGACATGTACCCATGATCCATACTTCTTGTACATCAATCCTACTGGATCAAAGAAAGAACTTTGACTAGGTTGAATTATACTGTCTTGTTATAGCGGCTACAACCACCCTCCAAATTTTTTCCTTAGCTTCATTTTGGAGCCTCCCTACCAACCTTCACAACACCATGTCTTTCTTCATCAAGTACACAAGCTTCAGTGATTTTCTTGCAGAGAGACAACCTGTTGATCAAACCTTGATGCATTCCCCTCACAAGTCGTTCATCCGGACTTGGTCCAGTAGTAGGCTAAGTAACTCCTTCAAGAATTCACGCAAATCTGGAGGGAAACTAGCCTTCCCTATAGAACTTGCGCAATCCTGACTGGAAGCCTATTGGGCCCTAGAATTGTGCAATTCTGCTAAGAAAGCTTCAACCAAAAAATTGCGCAATCCTTTTTAACTGGGCTGTTTAGCCTAGAATTTGTACAAATATGGGCAACAGTCCGCTACTCTACCTAGAAATTACGTAAATCTTCTGAGCAGCCAACCCAACTCCCAGCCAGAAATGTGCATTTTCTCCCAATGGTTGAGCAACATCTTGCATGTGCAACTGAGTTGACCGGTTCCCCCCGAGATCGAGCAAAATAGACTTGCATGCATGGGTTGCTTCTCCCAAGACAACATGCAAAGGATCTATCATTTCAAGGACTTACTTTTGGTAGTTGGAAGTTACATGCAAGGATCATTTCAGAAACCTCCCACCAAGTGTCGCTTTCCCTAGATTTGTGGCATGCACGTCACAACCTCGATTTTATCATAAGTCATCAACTAGATGTTGCAGAGCTCATTCCTCACATCAACCTTGCAACTCTGACATCCCACATTGCATCTGGGAGCTATCGGCACATTCAGCTCAGTTGTTTTGGGGTAAGCTCACTTTCCATGTCTTGTGTTGTATTTCTAACACTTTTTGTGTTTCAATTTGTTTGAACGTTGTTTGCTTGATTTTAGTGAGTGCTTGTTGTCTTTTTTATACATATTAGCTTGTACAAGCAATGTTTCAATTTTCATTAACATCTCATTGTTGTCGCATGCATAAAACTATTTTTCATGAACGGTCACCGATTCGGCGACTCGTCTCACTCACATGCATGTTGTTCTATTTTATGAATCTGTCATTCATTTTTTGCATGCATGATCATTCACTTATGCTTACACTTAGCATTGCCATGCATTCACATTCACATTTTCTTCCAGTTGCCCATTAGCGAGTCTGGGTAGCCTTGGCCCAGACTCTACCTCACCAAGGCAACATTGTGCAATCCTGAGAAGGAAGGCTCTGTCTTCCTCCCAGGAAATGCACATTTTTTCCCAGTGACTATCCTCTAGTCTTGCATTGGGCAATTATGAGGGACAGTGATTGTTGGCCCAGAAAATTGCACAATGCAGTCACTGAGCCTGCAACCATTGCCAACTGAGATTGTGCATTGCACAATTCTAGCAATCAGGAGCTATATTGGTCTGTGCATTGCATAGTTCCAACATCCAGTCAGCCTCCTAGCAGCCCAGACTATGCCTTACGCAGTCAGTCTCCCGACCTCCTGGTGGAAATTGTGCAACCTTCATGATCAGTCACACAAGTATGTTGCAAGTCAGTTCTCCAGTTCTTTTTGGTTTTCAACTAACAAATTCTTGCCATGGGTGTTGCCATGTCTCCAAGTATCACAGGTGTTTAGTTGCCTCTCAACAGTACAGGAACAATGGTTTCAGGAGAGGAGAGTTGAAGGCACTGTTCAGAGCACATTTGGGGATGCAGTCGATCAAGTGTCTATGAGCTTGCCTACTCACGAAGATATCAGGTTGTTCATAGGCAAGGACATCAAGATGTGATGGCAGCAACATCATGAACACTAGTTGAAGGCAACATACTGGATGAAACGAACACAAGAGGAAGGTTGTTGACAACATGGAGATGGAACAAAGCTTCAAGCTCAAGCGGATCCACTGATGATGAAAGTAAATTTGGAGACTTAGGCTATGAGGTGACGGTGCGACATGAAGATCGCACAAAGATAGAGAATGGAACAAAGGGGTTGCATGTAGAAACTCAAGGAAGGACATGAGATGCACAGACAAGCGAATGAGTTGTAGCAGGAATAGGAACAACAGGGAGCGCAACATGCACTCACAGATGAAACTGCACCTGTATAAGTTATAGATCCATCCCGGCAACTAGCACGAAGTAGACATGGTGAGCAATGTTATTGATCGCATGCAAGGGATTCAACAACATGCATGTCATTGTGTGCATACATGTAATCTATCCCATTCAGCACACTCACCAACGCGAAGACAAGAAGCAAGTATGACTGGAGCTGAGCATGTAGTTGACAGTTGATGCACATGACCACCAACACACACTAGAATATCAACACGACCACTATGCATCAGTGTGTTGCCGGTTCGGTTGCACCAAGAAGACCATGTGCATGCCAGCAGATGAGTTGGATGAAGGAGCCACACCAATTCACCCAGATGCAACATAGGCAAGAGTTCACTTCAACAAGATGTCACCATGGGGTGCATGCACACCATCACGGATGACCAAGCTTGGCATCAACTCACCACCTTCACCATCACAAGCATGTCAAAGCGTTGGTCTCACCACAACAGACCAAGTGCCAGTGATGTCTTGCATGGCTTGCTCAAGCCATTTTGTTTCACATGAGCACATGCACATTGTAATGTAACATCGTGTCAAGTGGAAGTTCAAGTGTCAATAGTTGGATGTAAAAGTCATAGAGTAGATGAAGAGTCATGAGGGTAGATGAAATGTCACAAAGGGGAATGTTAAGGGTCACCACACCCTTTGCTATAAATAGAACTTCATAACTCATTGTAAAGGCTTTTGGTCAGCCAAGCTTTGATAGGAGTATCTTAGAGAAAACTTGGATAGTTTTGTAATGAACCTTGGCTTATCCACTGCGTAGAGCTAGTACATCTCTTTGCACGAGCAGGAAGTTGTGGCTGTAACATTCCACTATTGGAACTCGTGGTTGGACATGGATGTATTGTATGACTGGAACTTACACCTATTAATATAATAGAGGCAACATGTTTCATGCATATCTTGCATTGTATTCTATACTAGCTAGTTTACTCTAAATGATATATTTATTTGTTTGCTTACACATGCATGTATGGACTATTCTATATAAGTATCTATGAATCTTTCTGAAATGTGTTGTTGGTTTAACCATCACTTTGGATTGCTCGCTAACTTGCTTTCCATCTTGTGATGCATCTTCGCTCGTGTGTTCCTTTCCAAGCCGCGTACTATTACAGGTTTCCAACGAGTGCACTCACCTCACCCTCAGTCTGTTAGAACCTCTCATGCACCTTCCTTGGTTTGCCACAAGTATCACACCCTTGCTACCAACAAAGTTATCTTACTTGCCTCTGTGCGAAATCATGGTCAAGTCATTACTGTATGACCCACTACTGGGATTCCTACACCAAATGGTCTGAGGTCTAATTGGGACTTCTTACGGAGGAGATCCCCTTACATGTTGGCAGGTCTAACACCATCAACATTTTGGTGCTATAAGGAGGGCTAGATAACAAGCCAAGTCCTCACATCTGTTTTGAATCTCTACATATCTATCATGACTAACTACCGAGTTGCTCTTTTGGAGTGCATGTGTTATGGAAACGTGTTGAAAAATGTGCAAAAAGAAATGCTAAATTTAGAAAGTGCTAAAAATATATCTACTAAAAATAGCATGTCTAAAAATAGCAGTTTGGCCAATGAGCATTTTGGCCACCTTGGGTGAGAAGTGAAACTGCTAAAAATAGAAACTTCCAAAAATAGCATTTCTGGGTCCCTTCCTATTTTTAGCAGTCCCCAGTCTAACTATAGGAAGTAAAAACGAATTTGGTCTTAACGGTAGTTTAAAATATTAATTAATTAATCTCCATTAGTTGATTAGTTAAGAAAAAACAAACTTGAAGTCTACGTGAGGACATGCAACAATTTATCTATTAATTGATGAATTTATCCATTAGTTAAAGAGATAAGGATGAGTTGTAATTAGTTGGCTTAGTTAAATAAGTCAAGTCCAGTTAAATTAATTTAACAAGTTGTTAAATTAATGAGATTCAGTTTGTTAATGCTTGCATGCATGTAACAACTGGTATTTTCAGTATACTGAATATTATAGCTTAATAACTCATGCATGTCAGTTCAGATAGGACCAGGTGAGATCAGAGAGCAGTGTACTACAGTTGGATGAATTTTTTTCCTATAAAGGAAGTCTCATCCATTGATTGATTTATCTCCTTCAAGTTTGTGCAATTATTTCAGAGGTCAATGTTGTGTGTGAGGTAAGAATCACACAAGTTGCAGCTGGAGGACCCAGGAAAAACTATGCATAGAAATAGGAGGCTTGGAGGGCAGAGGAGAAGGTTTGTGAGAAGCCTTTGACTGTCTATGAGCAGCAGAGGGATTGCAAAGAGAGTAAGATAACTTGTGAGCTGATTCTTTTTGTAATCCAGACTATATTTCCACTTGTATGATAATACAGAGTAGGGGTTTTAGGTTGAGGATTTCCCTAGTTATATCTTCTGCGTTATGTGTGATTGATTCCTTCTTATCAGTTATATGTGTTCTTATTGATGTTGCTCATGGTTGATTAAGCTTTCGCTAAATTGTTTGTAGAAGTAGATCAAGTGTTTTGCTTTAGTACATTGCATTACCAGGTGATCTACAAGTGGGAAATTTCTACATGGTAGCAGAGCTAGCTGATTTGTAGAAAAAGTTCTACATGGTATCAGAGCTAGCTGATTTGTAGAAAAATTCTACAAAACGAATTCATTATCTTGGAAAATCTCTTGGATAAATTGTCTCATAAAACATATGATGGTGGAGGCCATGTTGCCTTGGTTAGGAATGCGGTAGGTGTTGTAGGCTCATGTGAAAGACATGGATTCTTTGAAGAATACATGAGTTGCGCATTGCTCGTCTACACTCTTAAATGGCACCCAATGCAATAGTGTGCCACGCTGCTTGAAAAATCTATTCATTCTCTTGCTCATCTAGTCACAGAGATAGACCATGTTTTCAATCACTTTGACTGTAAAGCACTCAACAAAGAAATTCTAAAATCACAAAAAGCACCTGATGAATCCATTGAACAGTTTCACACACGCTTTTGTAATCTTGCGTACCGATTCCCCGAAGATGATATTGATTGGGAATTTCTCGATAGGAGATTTGAGTATCTTCTTTACATATATGAAAATCTGCAATTCTTGAAATCACTTGAATCCCGCTCATACTCCGATGATGGACCTGCGCAATCACGAGTAGCTATAGGTGTTGTCACAAGTGACTGTTCGCCTTCACCTCATCAAACAACTCCACCACCATGGAGTGATGTGGGATATCATGCACATACCTCTGTTGAGTTGTCACATCCTCCCACCTCACCATCTCTTGATATCTGCGTAGATTTGGCTTGCAAGCACGTTGGTTTTCATGTGGATTCGTTCCCTCGACCTCTGTCCTCATGTTTTATTGATCCTTCAGATTGTACTATCTTGTGTTTTCCCATTCCAGACTCCTCAACTGTTATGAATGGGGATCAAGTTGTCGATGTAGTTGGTTTTATGCAACCAACCTGCACCATCATTCATGATGAGTGTGTGGGGGAATCTAAGGAAGAACCCGCATTGAAGGATGACTCCCTTCCAGCCACACCTCATCCGCTTTATCTTGACATCCCTTGTGATTCTGTCATTGTTGATTTCCCCTGTGAAAACCCATTTCTGAATGTTTCTTCTTCTGATCATTCACATGACACGTTGGACGTTAGTTTATCATCACAATGCAGAGAAGATACATCTTCCTCCAGAAATCTGTCCAATCAGTCATTTGTCTTTCCTGATAACACAAAGGGTGAACATCTTTGCTTCCCATCTACCCCTTTGCCTAATTCATCAAATCATGAGGATTTTGACAAACATACTGAATTTTCTTACCTTCTTTGTCATGATCTACTCACTTCCTCATCTGATCACGATGTTGATTCAATCATTGTTAATCTGTCTAGGACACTCGTCTACGATGATCTATCTGTCAACGAAGTTGAAACTCCGCAGACTATCAAGGCACTTCAACCTGAGCTGATGATTATGTTAGGCACTCGCTTTCTTGGAGTTGGTTTCACTTCCGTTCAGGAAATTGTTGAAACACTCAAGGCTCCTCATCACTCTCTGCATTGCGTTGAAGATCAACCAAACACCCAAATTTTGCTTCCTCCACTTGAACTACATGATCCCATTGCTCATGCGTTGGAGGAATCTTACACAACAAGCACACATGCACAACATAAGTGGTCTAACTTTCTCACGTTTTCTTGCATGTCATAGTCAAGAGAATGCACACACTCAACATTTGAATGTAGTGTAGCACAACACCATGGCAGCTCCACAGAGTGCATGTCATTCGCTTTCACTCATCTTTGTTCTGTGGTCGCTTGTAAACTTGGAGTGGGTTTGTCTTCACTGTTATATATTTCTTGTTTGCTAGTTCGCATAGTTGTCTTGTTCGTGAACCATGCCTTCACCAACATGGGCCAACCAATGCGCCGATGGATGCATTGGAAGTATCACTTCACGTGAGATGGCCCATGCACCGTTAGCTTAGGAGTAGGAGTAGTGTTTTCTTTCATTGAGTTTTCTTGCATGCTTGTTTGCTTACTTGCTTTGTTGGTTTGTTTGCTTGCTTGCTTGTTTTCTTACTCGCTTTTCTTTCACTTTTTCTTTTTCTTTGCTTTGTTGTTTGTTTGCTTGTTTTGTTCGTAGGTTAGTTTCACATGAAACCATGTATGAATCTTAAAACAAGCTGGGTAAAGAACAAGAGGAGTTGTACAACTATCAACATTTGGTTATCTGTTGTCCACTCTCTTATGTAAGAACTTGTTATCTTCAATCCATGATACATCAATGGAAAATGCATACTTTTCAAAGTGAACCTTGGTGAAAACAAAATGCTTGCACGCTCACTAGTACCACCTACTCTAGTCAGTTATTTTTGGGTTAATCCTTCTCAGCTTAGTCAAGTAGAGTAAGGTGAGGGGGAAAACCTTAACAAGCACATCAGAGGTATAATAAACTACTTTGTAGGAATGACCTCTTCTGCTCTCAATAAGTCGTGATCCCTCTTCCGCCTTTGAAATGAATAAGTGTTGTGCACAACTATGAACATGAAAAAGGAAAAAATGAAAGAGTGAAAAAAGTTTGAAAAAATGAAAAATGAATAAGGAAAAAGAAGAGAAAGGCTTCCTATGCAGATAGGTGATGCAAGTAACTCCACTGGGGTGCTGACTAGGCTCACTGGCAGTAGAGCCATGCTTGTGTTCCTATGCAACTTAGCCGGGTACTATCCAAGCCTGCTGGTAGCAGAGCAACACTAGAGATGAAACTAAGACTCTGACGACTATACTGCTTGTGCACCAATATACCCCTCAACCCAAATCGAAACAATTGTGTTGACTTGGCTTGGAATGTGTGTCAATCGACCAAGAGCGTGGCAGATGCTACATCTTACAATCAATCAAGTGTGGAAACCAAGATGAACTAAGAACTGAACAATACTTCTGGAGGTGTTAGACTTGTTTTTCACTAACAGGGTCCATTCAGAGAGCTGGAGTTCTACCAGTGTGTCGCCAAGTGTTGTAGCGGCTACAACCACCCTCCAAAATTTTGCCTTAGCTTTTTTTTGGAGCCTCCCTACCAACCTACAACAACATGTCTTGCTTCGTCAAGTACACAAGCTCCAGTGATTTTCTTACAGAGAGACAACCTCTCGATCAAACCTTGATGCATTCCCCTCATAGGTTTTTCATTCGGACTTGGTCCAGCAGCAGGCTGAACAACTCCTTCAAGAATTTGCACAAATCTGAAGGGTAACCAGCCTTCCCTCCATAAATTGCGCAATCCTGACTGGTAGCCTATTGGGCCCCAGAATTAAGGAATTCTGTTGAGCAAGCTTCACCCAGAAAATTATGGAATCTTTCATAGCCGAGCTGCTCAGGCCAGAATTTGTACAAATCTGTGCAACAGTCAGCTGCTCTGCTAAAAAATTACACAAATCTTCTGAGCAGCCAGCCCAGCTCCCAGCCAGAAATGTGCATTTTCTCCCAGCAATTGAGCAGCCTCTTGCATGTGCAACTAAGTTGAACGGTTCCCTTCGAGACTGAGCAAAATAGACTTGCATGCATGGGTTTCTTCTCCCAAGACAACATGTAAAGGCATCCCTCATTTGAGGGACCTATTTTTGTTAATTATAGGTTACATGCAAGGATCAGTTTAGAAACCTCCTGCCAAGTGTCGCTTTCCCTAGATTTGTGGCATGCACGTCACAACCTCGATTTTATCAAAACTCATCAATCGTACACTGCAGATCTCATTCCTCACATCAACCTTACAGCAATAACATCCCACATCGCATCTAGGAGCTATCGACACATTTAGTTCAGTTTTTTTTGGGTAAGCCCACTTTCCATGTCTTATGTTGCATTTCTTGTGCTTTTTGTGTTTCACTTCGTATGAACGTTGTCTGATTGATTTCAGTCAACACTTGCTGACTTTTTGATGCATACTATCTTGTACAGGCACCGTTTCAGTCTTCATTAACATCTCACTGATGTCGCATGCATGAAACTGTTTTTCATGAACAGTCATCGATTCGGTGACTCGTCTCACTCATATGCATGTTCTTCCATTTTTTGAATCTGTCATTCACCATTTTCATGCACAGTCATTCACTGATGCTTACACTCAGCATCACCATGCATTCATATTCACATTTGCTTTCAGTTGCCTGTCATTGAGTCTGGGAAGCCTTGGCCCGGACTCTGCCTCACCAAGACAACATTGCGAAATACTAAGAAAGAAGGCTCTCTCTTCTTATCAGGAAATGCACATTTCTGCCCAATGACTATCCCCTTATCTTTCATTGCACAATTATGAGGGATAATGACTACTGGCCCAAAAAATTGCACAATGCAGTCACTGATCCTGCAACCATTGCTAGTTATGATTGTGCATTATGCAATTCCAGCAGTCAAAAGCCAGACTGGACTGTGCATTGTGCAGTTCCAGTAGTCAGTCAGCCTCCCAACAGCCCCGATTGTGCCTTGCACAGTTTTGGCAGTCAGTCTCCTAACCTATTGGTGGAAATTGCGCAACCTTCATGATCAGTCACACAGGTATGTTGCAAGTCAGTTCTCCAGTTCATTTTGGTTTTTGATTGATAGATTGCTTGCCGTGGGTGTTGCCATGTCTCCAGGTATCGCAAGTGTTCATTTGCCTCTTAGCACTATAGGTACAATGGTTTCAGGAGAGCAGAGTCGAAGACACTGTTCGGAGCACACTTCAGGATGTAGTTGATCAAGTGTCTATGATATTGCCTACTCACGAAGATATCAATTTGTTCATAGGCAAGGACATCAAGATGTGATGGCAGCAACATGACAACAAACAACATCATGAACAACAGCTGAAGGCAGCATACCAGATGCAACGAACACAAGAGGAAGGTTGTTTACAACACGGAGGCAGAACAAAGTTGCAAGCTCAAGCGGATCCACTGATGATGAAATCAACTTTGGTGACTTAGGATATGAGGCGACAATGTGACATGAAGGTCACGCAAAAACAGAGAATGGAACAAAGAAGGAGTTGCATGTAGCAACTCAAGGAAGGACATGAGCTGCACATACAAGCGAATGAGTTGTAGTAGGAACAAGAATAACAAAGGGTGCAACATGCACTCATGGATGAAACTGCACCTGTACAAATTATAGATCCATCCCAGCAGCTGGCATGGAGCAGACATAGTGAGCAATGTTGTTGATCGCATGCAAGGGATTTAGAAACATGCATGTCATTATGCATATACATGTGATCCAACCCTTTCAACACACTAACCAATGCAGAGACAAGAAGCAAGCCTGACTAGAGTTGAGCATGTAGTTGACAGTTGATGCGCATGACCACCAACACACACTAGAAGATTAGCATAGACACTATGCATCAGTGTGTTTTCGGTTCGATTACACCTAGAAGACCATGTTCATGCTAGCAGACGAGTTGGATGAAGGAGCCACACCAATGCACCTGAATGCAATGGAGGCAAGAGTTCGCTTGAGCAAGATGTCGCCATGGGGTGCATGCACACCATCATGGATGACCAATCTTGGCATCAGCTCACCACCTTCATCATCAAAAGCATGTCAAAGAGTTGGTCTCACAGCAACGGACCGAGTGTTAGTGATGTCTTGCATGGCTTCCTCAAGCCATTTTGTCTCACCTGAGCACATGTGCATTGCAATGTAACGTCGTGTCAAGTGGAAGTTCAAGTGTCAATAGTTGGATGTAACGGTCATAGAGTAGATGAAGAGTCATGAGGGTAGATGAGCTATCACAAAGGAGAATGTCAAGGGTCACCCCACCCTTTGCTATAAATAGAACCTCATAACTCATTATAAAGGCTTTTGGCTAGCCAAGCTTCGATAGGAGTATCTTAGAGAAAGCTTGGACAGTATTGTAATGAGCCTCAACTTCTCCACTACACAGAGCTAGTACATCTCTTTGGAGGAGTAGGCGGTTGTGGTTGTAACGTTACACTATTGGAACTAGTGGTTACACATGGATGTATTGTATGACCAGAACTTACACTTATTAATATAATATAACCAACATGTTTCATGCATATGTTGTATTGTATTCTATACTATCTAGTTTACTCTAAATGATATATGTATTTGTTTGCTTATGCATGCATGTATGGACTATTCTGTATATGTATGAATATTTATGAAATGTGTTGTTGGTTTAACCATCACTATGGATTGCTCGCTAACTTGCTTTGTAGGTTGTGATGCATCTTCTCGCGTGTGCTCCCTTACAAGCCACGTACTATTACAAGTTTCCAAGGGGCTCACTCACCTCACCCTCAGTGTGTTAGAACCTCTCATGCACCTTCCTTGGCTTGCCGCAACTATCACACCCTTGCTACCAACATATTTATATTACTTGCCTCTGTGGGAAATCGCGGTCAAGGCATTACCGTATGACCCACTGCTTGGACTCCTACACCAAACGGTCTGAGGTCTAATTAAGACTTCTTACCGGGGAGATCCCCTTACATGTTGGTCGGTCCAACACCATCAACACCTCCTCTAGCATTTATGCAACCATACGTTCAATTTCACTCTTTTGGGCATATGGATATTTGTAAGGCTTGATGTTTGGAGGACATCTTCATGGAATCAAGTGAATAGCATGAGAATAATCATGAATAGGTTGGAGGCATTTGGGAATCTCAAATATCTTGGAATGATTGTCCAAGACTTTTTGGAGATCTGGAGAAATAGATGATTTTGATGTTTGAACCTATCGTGAGCATAATTGTGTAATTATGCCCTGTTTTTCTTTATTCAAAATATTTTTCATTCCATTAGAGCTGATTATCTTCCATGGTTTCCCTATGATACAACTTAATTCAATTTCCTTTCCTTCCAAAAAATTTTTCAAGAAGAGTTCTTGAAAATTAAAAGCTATCGTCCCCAAAGATTGTAACTATTGGACTCCTAGTACAACATCAACACCACCCATTGGAATGGAAAGCATTGGACTATTCAATACATATTCTCCCATGTTTAGCTTGATATTATGACAATTTCTAGAACAATTTATAGTTCCTCCACTTGCAACCATCACTTGACACATTGGCGTTGGATCTAGAAAGCAATTCAATTCCTTAGCTAGCTTATAATGAATAAAATTATGGGTACTACCTGAATCAAAAAACACTATTACCTTTTTCTTATTGATGTATCCTTCTATCTTGAGAGTTTGAGAAGTGCTAATTCTTGCTAATGCATTGCAAGATATAGTCAAAATAATTTATTCTTTCGCGGGGGTTGGTTCCTGGTGTATATCCTCTTCTTTTGATGCTTCTTTTTATTTTTCTTCCTCCTCTTCACAATATATGTAAAATAATTTATTCTCAGCACACTTAAAACCTTTAGTTTATTTTCTATCACAACTATAACAAATCCATTTTTCTCTTTTTTTCTCCAATTTTTGTGGTGTCAACCTTGTAGGTTGTGGAAGGCTAGGAGCAGCAACACTTCCATCTTTATAGTTGTGAGTGGTAGACTTCCTTGTTGCCATAATTTTTCTTTCAACTTTTCTTGCCACCCTGAATGCTTCTCCAATGAATAAAGTTCCCAGAGGCAAACCTCATGTTGGATGTTATCCTTCAAAGTCCCTATGAAGGCATCAATCCTATGTTCCTTTGGAATATCAGTTACCATGATATTCAATTTTTGGAATCCTCAATGTGCTCTGCCATTGGACCCTTTTGTTTAGGATTTATCAATTGGCTAAAGAAGGTGTTGCTCTTTGTGTCCTCATAATTTTCTATCATTTCCTCCATAAAAATTTACCAATTGAAAAGTGGTTAACGAGAATAAATCCATTGATACCATACAAATTTATTGTGTTCTAAATATAAAGATGCAATGCATACCTTTTGTGTGTGTTGAACATCATGTAGATCGATATATTGCCCCATTTGTAGTATCCATGTTACTGAATCCTTGCTATCAAAATTTCTCATATTGATATTTGGAATGTGGTTGGTCTTCAATCCAAAGTTAGAGTCTCTAAAATCATGATTAACATTCCTTTTATTCTCATCATGAGTTTCATGGAATACCTTTTCGCTATTAGGAAACATTTCTTGTAGCAACTTTGTGAAACCTTCCTTCAAACCTTCCATGCCTGCTTTTAAACCATTCACGTCACCTTTTAAACCATGCATGTTGCATTTTATTTTTGATTTTAAACCATCCATGTCCCTTTTTAGTTCATCTTTGGTTGCTCTTTGTGATAACAAAATTTGTTGCACTTGGTCTTGTAATTTTGATATATCATGTTGCAATTCTTCCTCTTCATGTGTTATAGTAGAGCTTTTTGAGGGCTTAATGGGTGTAGAATTATTTTGTTTGGGAGTCATTTTAGAACCAAATACTGATATCTATGCTTCAATATTCCCTTGGAATAAGTTCAAACTGATTTTTCAACAAAATTTATGCAATTTTTAAAAAACATACACACCTATTTCTTGTTTTTAGGAGTTCAATATTGAAATGGTTGTACCTTTATAATTTCACTCTCGGCATTTTGAAATTTCATCTTGTGATATCCCTCTCAGTATTCTTTCCAATGCCACAAGTCAGACCAAGATTGGATTCATCAATATAAATTTATGCTCAATCACCCACAATGACCTGATTATGGACTAGTTTAGTAGAGATAACTTGTACGAAATTCCATGTGTCATTGTTTCAACCTTCGACCTTGAAAACGATACAAAAAAACTACAATATGTGCGCTTTCAATGACTTTTTACAAAATTCAAATTTGATGCTTGTGGATAAATTTATGACGATTTTCCCTAGGTGACCTATTTGAGACTGAATTCTAGAGCATGCAAAAACCTTAACTTGTTTGGACCATATCTGATAAAATATAGTGAACAAAGATCTAAAATTTCTACACAAAGTTTACCATGATTTCAGCTCCATGTGGTTGAAATTTAGCTTTTGAAGATTTGTATAAAAAAATGTATAGCGAATATGCCAAGATGACCCCTTTGAAGCAACAAAACACTAGAATCCAAAGCTCTGATACCAAGCGTTATGCAACTAGATCACAAAACAGAAGAAAATATAGATCAACAATTTGAAAATTAGCATTTTCGAGGGGGAAGCCTCATTTACATCACATAAATGATAAATTATTGGATTATGCAAATGACAAGACCTCCTTGGTATATATAGGAGTCTAAGGGGTCCCAATATAATCAGAGCCTACATAACAATAATAATGTAAGGGCACAACATTAACAATAGTGGGGATATATGGGGCACAACAATAACAATTTAGGGGCTACATGGGCACAACAATAACAATATGGGCGATACACCAGTAATATAGGAATCTAACATTGTGGACCACCTCAAAT
Organism: Pinus taeda; assembly: GCA_000404065.3. Classification (NCBI taxonomy): domain Eukaryota; kingdom Viridiplantae; phylum Streptophyta; class Pinopsida; order Pinales; family Pinaceae; genus Pinus; species Pinus taeda. Next base: position 157,584 of record APFE031441340.1, read on the forward strand.
TTGTTAAAAAGTTGTAGACCATCTCAAGCCTTGTCTCTTTTATAGTGTAGTAGAATTTGGTTCTTGACATATTTCCTAAAGGCTTCTTGAAGGAGCATTGAAAAACTTTTCTTTTTAAAACATTATTGAAGGCGTTGTTTTGGATTGTAGCTAATAAAGGTGAATTTTAGAACTTTTATTAGTGTTACCTATGAAGACTTGACATTAGAACATTGTGGAGAGGAGACTTAGGAACGATTGACCTTGGTTGAAATTGTCAAGACTATTTTTGTAGACTCTTTTGGACATGTCCTATAGTAGCATTTTTTAAGACAAATTTAGTTATGTGGTGACCTTTGCTAGAGGCACAAGTGTTGGATTGTTGTACAATGAAGATTTTTTAGTGAACATACGTGGATTTGAGTTGATTAATCATTAGAGCCTCATTGAAGAAACTTTGCAACATCAATGTTGAAACATCATCAAAGCAATCTCGAAAATTGTGCTGAAAGCATCTTGTTTGGAATCCCTGTTGAAGCTTGTTGATTGAAGAATCTGGTTTTTTGGAAGCAACTCTTGAACCCTTGAAGGGGTAGTGAGGAGGCCTTTGAAGACCATCTAGTAGGTGATATTTTAGCTGATGATAAGACAAAATTGGAGACATTTTCATAGAACCAGGATAAAATGGAATTGAGAAGGATATAGTGAAGACATCTTGGGAAAACCTTTAAAATATAATCTTGCAAACATCTTGGGGGTAATATTATAGATAGCTTGAAGACCTATTGAAGCTAATATTAATAACATCTTGAAGACATATTTGGAGCCTTGTTGAAGAGAATCATTCAACACTTGTTGAAGAAGAGATTGGAAGTCCTGAACCTGCACTAATCTATCTTAAGAAATTGAAGCAAAGGGTTGGAGCCCTAGAGGATAGGAGTCCTCAAGAAGACTAGGTTGGAGCCTGAGCCAGAAGAGAGGTTTGGTTCCCTAGAGGATTGGAGTCATCATGTAGACCAAGTTGGTGCTTGGTGAAGGACAGGTTGGAGCTTGGTAGATTTGAAGATTGGAGTCTTCATATGGGGTTGGAGCCCTGAATTATTATTGTACTTAATTCGTTGTAAAGAGGATTTGAGTAATCATCATTCTTGTTAATAAAAAAATATATTTGGTTGTTCATTTTGTGTTCTATTCTTAAGAGATCTTAACTTGTAAAATAAAAATTGTAAATCAAATATTGATTCACTCCCACAACCCCCCATTTTGTTGTCATATTTTCTATACTAGCAATTTTTTTAACAAGGTTGGAAGCATAATTTGGAAATTTCCATCCATTTATATCGTAAGGATCTACGTCCGTGTGAAAACCACTAAACAACCATCAATAAATCATGGGATAATTGTGGTGTATGTCTCTTCTTCCATTATTTTAGTGGTAATGGACATACACATAAACAAATATTCTCTATCATTTTCACCATACAAAAGGAACTTTCATTTACCATATTTTATTTTTGTTCTAGTCTACAAATATTTCATCCTTGTCAAAAGAGATTCCAAATATCATGAGAAGATTCAAAGACTGTAATTAATGAGACACTATGGGGATAACACTGAATGACCCTACATGATTCCGGTTATACAAGGAATTAAATGAACTTAGGAAAGGAAATGAAACACACATATAGAAATATAATATAAAGCACAATAATATGTGAAAATCCAACTTCTATTAATAAATGAAATAACATAATATGTAGAACACAAACTAGCCTAGAACGGTGGTAGCTATCCCTGAACAAAGAGAGATGGCGGCTATACACATTCATAAAAGAAATTTTAAGAGGCCAAAATAATGGCCTTTTAACATAACTAAATAACCCTAGAGGTCCAAAACCCTAACCCTAGAAGATGAAACACCAAAATACTTGTGGGCCCCAAGGTGGTTAGTTGGTACATCAACTTCCTCAGGATGCAACGATTGCATACAATATTTGTTTGGGCACACAATAGCTCATTGGAAAGAACTATCCAAGGACTACAAATTTTGACTAGAGCCGAGGAATTCCACGACAAACCCTCTCTCTTTGAATTGCCAAAAAACATTGGTTAAGGTCTCAAAATGGATTCGAGAGTTTAGGATCCAAAATTATAGAAAAAATGCCACAAAGATAGAGAACCATTGAGAAAGTGGAAGAGGTGGGCGGTCATCAATATCCACCTAGATCACTATGCAATCAGGTGGGATTATCTCTTATGAAAGGTCCTAATTAGACCTTACATTGTTTCGAATCGGGAATCTATTTGGTTTATGGCTAAGAACATTTAGATAGTGTTTCTTCAATTTATTAATTATAGTTTGATCCATTGTTTATATATTTAAATACAATAAATGAAATGTAGCTAATATAAACTAAATAAAAAAGTTACATATAAGTGATAAAATTTTGCAATATAAAAGAAAATACCCTAAACATTTCAAAATCTAATAATTCAACAAACCACATATTTCATAACCTAAGGTTTTCTCTAAAATCATAATAAATATTGGCTTCTCATTAATTAAAATTTCATAAAAAAATCTACAATATGCATAAGAAAAAATCCCTTTACAATTCAAATCATTATAATTTATTGAAAATGATGAGGGGGAGGGGGATTATGAACTTGAGAAACCTGGATGACTATTTGTTTCCTCTCCTTGCCCATTGGTTATCTTTATCACTTCATCTTCTTTTCCCTAAGAGACTTCAATCCCCTTGAATATATTGACATTCCACTTGGATGCTGGCCTTCCCTTTTGGGCTATTTGAACTTTCCTCTATTTGAGAAAAAACACATTTACAATTGAAATCCTTCTAATTTATAGAAAAAGAAGAGAGGGAGTGGGGTTATGAAATTGAGAAATCTAAATGACTTTTTTTTTCCTCTCATCTCCTATTAGTTATCTCTATCACTTCATCTTCTTTTCACGAAGAGGCATCAATCCATTTGACTATCTTGACATTCCAGTTGGAAATTGGCCTTCCCTTTTGGGCTATTTGAACTTTACTCTATAAGATAAACTCATATTTGACTTAATGAATCTTCTTTCCTTTACCTTCTCCATTTCCTCACAAAGTCCACCCATACTCAAAATCTAATCTATTTCTTTCCCATGAGAAAAGTTATACAATGAAAGGGAATCTTTGTATGATGTGATGCTTTTGTTTATCCTTTTCTCATATTTATCCATTTTAGGCACTATAGTCTCAATTGGTGTTATGTGTGTAGTAAGAATATCAATGAATCTCTAGATAGTAGATTAATTTATATAAGAGAGATATCATATACCTTTCATATTAGAGGAAATATAGCTCTCCAAATCTATGGACACCTATGCATGTGGAAATAATTTATTCCTAGTTCCAAAATAAGAGATGTGATGGTACTCTACTATTTTCACGTGTTTTTTCATATCTTAATTGAGATTTTGACCTCACGAGAAATACCTTGTAGAGTGTCATGATATTTGTGCTTCCATTGTTTGAGATTAGACTCCATTTCTTGTAGAACCTATGTAGGAACAATGGGAACTTCATGAGGGTTTTTATCTAGTCCAAATTTTTCAATCTTTCACTCCATCAAACTACAAGTAGGATTGTTGGTACTTTAGTTCCTATGCTTGGACATATTTTTTTACAATTGTTATGTGTATCCTTAAGGTTTTTAAATGTTGTGCTATGTTGTAGGATTTTGTTTATTCTAGGCTCAATTCATTCTACACTTTGAAGGCATCTTTAATGAATCCAAGAATCTGAAAGTTGGATTTATAATTTTCTGTTGGTTTTTCTTCGTCTTTGCGAAATTATTTTTCTCTACAATTTGTTTTCTCATCTACGACTTCAACATATTCCTCACTAACTAGTTTTACTACCTCAAATCCTTCTAGTATGTCAATCACCTTTTGTGATTGACCTACTTCTAATCTCTCTTGAGGTCATCTATCCTTTTACTAGATCTCTTGGAATCTGAATAGAAGTTATTGCAAAATGTTATCAAATCCAAAAGAGAACACATGGTTAACTTAGAAAATTAAATCAACTAAAATGAGTGAACTCCCCATAAACCATTTCAACTAGGTGAGTTTGCAACTTTTATAGAAAATTGATTGTAATTTGTGTTACATGCTATAGTAATCAAGATGTAGTATTCAATCTTAGAGGAAAAATACAAATGCAAGTTTGAACTTGGGAAACAAGGCTCGCATACTAGGTAAATCGTACAAAATGTATTTATTTAAATGTATGAACTAAATTTTTTGGAGCTATGTGGATTTGAGCATTATTAATAGGGATAATTGGTATATCATAATAATTACCCATCAGACCATGATTCATGACATGTGTGATTTCAATTCATGCTTCAAGAATCATTTCATCACTCAAGTTAGAAAAGTGATGGTCTAAATATATGGCATCAATAATTCATGTTTGAATGCATACATACAAGTAAAAGTCACGTTTATAATTCAAATAAGCCAATTTTACTAGAATAAATTTTCGCTCCTACAAACATTTCAAAATTGATGGGTGAATAGTTTGTGAATTGGGGTTAGTGGAGAAAATCAATACCCTTTATCATTATCCTAGGTAAGGGAAGGCACACTTTGAATATCAGGCATTATCTAGAAATTTACATATGGGTTTGCTTAGTGATGGTCCAATTTAGAAATTGGAATTGATTTCAAATTCAACGTTTTGTGATACCACATTTGTGAAAGGAAGACTTGATCATAATAATACTCTTTAAAATGTCTCACATATGAAAACAAAGATATCTCAAAATGGAAATTCAATTGAGAAATCAAGATTGACCATTGAATGGGATATGAGTTAAATCGCTTTAGTGACTTGAGGGATCGATTTAGAGTTTTGAACTAATTTGGCAAGTAATTTTTTTAAAGAAAATATCGAACATGTTTCCAAAGAGGAAAATGAAGAAAATTAAATTGAACAAGACCAAAAGTTCGTATGATATGTATAGTACAAATGGTAATGGTAGGGTCTAGTCTATAAATCAACGCAAGGTGGCAGAGTCTAGGTGGAAAGGAAGCTTCATTTGGAAAGCATGGCCAATTGAGAAATTAGGGCCCATAAAGGTTATGAATTGGCCAATTTTTCATAAATGAGAAAGAGAAGTTCGAAGGTAGGAATATACATTCAATCAAATAAAAAATAAAAACTTGAAAAAAATGAAGAATTCAAAAAACATATAGTGTGGTGGTGGGGGTGGGGGTAGGGGATAATTTCAAAGATCAAATATGATTCCAAAATCAAGACCTCTTTGCACTAAATTTGGTGTGAAGAGTCCCTGATTTGGCCATTCAAACTAATTTCCAACTTCGGGTGTAAATATTTGAGGCAATAGAGAAAATTTAAACCGTAAGGAAGAATCAAAATTGGAAAATAGATAGAAAGAAAGGAAAGTTCAATTTGGATATTAGGGATGATTTCCAAATTGAGAGGATGAAAAAGAAATAAAAGTCGAAAGGATGCCCAATTTGAATATTATGGATTAAATTTGGAAATTGGGGGCTATATTACAAATTAAAGAAAATTAAGGAAATTCAAGAAAGGGACAAAATCAAGACTTAAAGAGGAAGAAGACTTAAGAAAGAGTTAAGTCAAAACCAAGTAGGTGAAACCTAAAGGCTTATTTACCTTAACCATCTAGTGTAATAATGCATTGAGGAATCAAAGTCAATGAATAAATAGAAATAAGTACATCCATATTAGTGAAACATTAAGATGGGGCCCTGAATTTTACACAAAACTTGGGAGGTTGTTGCAAACACACCACACTAACATGTAATCATTTGTCTAATGCATCATCAATGTTCAACTTTATAAATGTTTGTGTCACTTTGAGATCCTCAAAAGAAATAACATCCATTTGTTTGTAAAGAAGAGGAGACTATGAGCCACCAAACATACCAAAATTAGATTTAGCAATGGTGTTTCTACATAATACTTCTCTAACTCCTTACAAATTCTTTGATGTTACTATCAATAATAACTTCATATGACATATCATTAGACCCAAGTGTAGGTAAGACATTTTCATCCTCACTAACCCTAGAATCTATTTCTTTATAAGGAAGTTACAATACTTTTGAATCCATAATCATAGGAAGAGGAGACTCATAGGCATAGTGGACTAAAAGTAGATTTAGGAATGGTGTTCCCTATACAATGATCCTTGTCTAGTTACACACTCCTTAATGTATAAAGAGGTACTAGATACAACATATCTTCAAACCTAGTTGCAAATAAGGGATTAGCATAACCATTCTTTAATTTTTTTAAGAAGATAGTGGGTGATTTTTCTTGAGGTGATGAGAGTTTCATAGGTTCTTGTTTAGTATGAATAGGCAATGAAAAAAATGAGATCGCTCATACAACATAACTGGTAACCAGATTTGGAACAAGTGATCATGTTACATAGCTAAGTATTTGATTCTATTGTTTTCTTGGAAGTAGAGATAAATGTGAGAGATATTGCACCATTGGGTGAAACATCATCTTTATCCTTGATCAAATGAAAATGATAAAAAATAGCTCCCACAATCTATGATTTTATTAAATACTTTCAAGACAAGATTAGCTATTGTGAAATTAAGTTGTAACCTAGACTCTTTACATATCCATGAAGAGTACCTATGGGATTCCATCCTTTCTTTTGTCTACAAAAGTTGTAGTTGCACATATCTAGGCAAAAAAGACAAATGGTACATTATTAAATCAAATGTGTAGACAAATGACACCAACAAGGAATTGAAGTGTTTCTTATTACTCTTATGGAAATAATATTTCATGTGACATAGTTGACCATCAATGACATCATTAGTGTGACTTTGGGCTTACCATTATATTCCATTACAAGGTCAATTTCTTTCCACCTCTTAATTTTTATTTATTTTTATGATTACAAAATCTCACTCTAGATGAATAAATTTGACACCTTTTGTTGAGACCATGTTTCATGAAGCGGAAAATAACAATATGCTCCTCCCTTATCATACTTACCATTCTTTATACTTTTGTTAAGATTTGGATGGGAGCACATAATTCATTGGCAATGGCCTAGTGAGATACACTAGTTCCTTTTTTTGTATCAACGCTTCCTTTATCCACCCAAACAAATTATAACCTAATAATTCCTCATTATGTAGGTCCCCCTTTCTTTCTTTTTTTTCAATATAAATAATATATCCAATGTATTCCAATGTTATATGAATAAAAAAATCATGGAAATACACTTCTTTAGATAGCTAGAATGGACCTTGAAATTTCAAGTTCATACTATATTATGCATTGGTGAGCTTGTTCTAGACAATGGTGAACCCATAGAACTAGCCTAGTTTAGTTTTCTAAACCTACAAAGATGTCAACAACTTCTTGTTCAATCTTATTAGTTTTGTTGGTCCAAAAACTAGTAATATTTTAATCCACATCCATTGCATACAATTACTACTTCCCAACCTTTTAAATCCTCTACGATATTGAGAAAGGACAGCCTTCTTTCCTCTTTTATTTCCTTGGACATAGGAACATTCAAGGTGGAGGTAGTCTTTGCCTTGTGGTAGGTTGCCAAAGAGATTGTAAGTAGCTCAACCACCAAATGTAGGATCCACCTTAATGAAGGATTTTTCTTACAATTAAGAAAACATACATCCTCTTTATAAACCATCTATTCTCTTTAAAGTTCAACCTATAAGCCACAAGCCACAATAGAAAAATAATCACCATTCAAAATGCTATTAAGCACCTAGTGTTACGTATACCACATAGCCTAGATTCATGCTAAAGAATTATCCATTGACAACTTAAATATAATTATATGGAAATTGTTACAATACTCTAAGGATAGTTTAGGTTTTTGTAAATTATGTTTCTTGCAACAAAAGGATGAGCAAACATCACATACAAATGGAAACACAAAAAAGTAATTAAACTAATGATCATCAATTGAGTATAGGTAGGGTGGTTGAGAGAAATGGTGTTTTTCGCTACATTCAATTCTAGTAATCAATTCTTGCATGTGACAATATTGAGCTCATATGGTTGAGAGAAATAGTGTTTTTCTATGCATTCAATTCTAGCAATCAATTCTTGTGACAATATTGAGCTCATAATAAATATTTTCTATAGGTTAGGTCAAGTGAAGAAATGGTGGTTTCTTGCTACTTAAGTTCAATTCCTAAAAGTAACAACGTTAACTCATTATAAATATTTCTTGTAAATTACAGCTTTAAATTGTAGTTAGTTGTAAATATGAAACTAAAAGATTGTTGCCCACGTAAAAAAATGTCAAAAAAAGACCGGTTGTCTCATAAGGTGTGTGAAACAAACTTCGCTGGCCAGTGCAAAATTGGCCAGTGCACGTACAAATACCATGACGTGAAGATCTGAAAAGAACATCGAAATGAAGATTTCTGTAATTAAAACAATTGAAGAGAATGAAACATGTTATATCATCTCGCCACCGTATTAACGCTCGAAGTAAGAAATATATTTATGGATGAATTTCAGTGGTGCTCGAGTGTTGATATCCAGCAACAGACCCAGTTTCGGATCCATATTCAATTGCCCAGATCCAGCAGCGGTTATCCAATTCGAGTCGCACGGTGTTTTGACTAAAATCAATTATTTGCATATCTGTTTTTGACCAGATTCAATTGTTTATGTATCTTCATTTCAAACTATTCTCTATATTATTTTTTCACTATGGGGTCATCGTATATTTATCAGACTCATTATTCAGGTGATCCCTGACAAACTATAATAATGACTGACTGGAACCACAGGTACCGAGCAGCAGTCCCTCTGAATCCAGAAGAGGAAGCATTCGCTGTTTTGATCACATCCTGTCAAGCAGATGGTGAGAAAAGTTCTAAAAAATGTGAGCATATTCCATCTCCAGATTGAATATGATATCAATAGAAATGAGAAAGATATCTTTGTTGGTAAATCAAAGAACTATGGTGTCTAAAGTGACCATCGAAATGTGCATGGTGAGGAGTTGATTGTCAGCAATGAAGGAAATTCATTGTAAGGAAGCAAACCAGCTAGAGTGTCTCTCTGTTATATAAAGTTCTGTTATTAGTTGGAATGACAATTTTTCGTTAGCTCTATTGCTATCTGCAGATTTAGTTTTATTGACGTCTATAGTATTTATGTATGTAATTGATTATTGTTTCTGATTTGATATGACAACTCCCTCGAGCATTGTTAGATGCATTCACTAAATTTTATAGTTGGTGTAGTTTTAATCCATGTAAGTTGTTCGGAAAGATAAAGAATATATATATTTTTAATGACCTATGGGATAGTGTTTGTGAAGAAGAAGCCACATAAAATATTGATGATAAATTTTAATAAAAAATGAAGCCAAGGAGGAAGGACTAACCAAGCCTACATCTATCATAGAACTTGTCAACTAGAAGAGTAAGGAGAAGAAAGCTTTTACTCTCATCAATGCTATAATAAGTGAGGAGGGAAGCAAACACATTGTCTTAAAAACTTATTCATATGGTGCGCTTAAAAAGTTAAAATATCTATATGATTCTCATTTAGAATTGGAACTCATACAACTTTGTGAAGCTTTTTAACCTTGAATTGAAAGATGATGACCCCATGGCACTAGCCTCATGAATCAAAGCTACCATGTATGACATAGATGCCACCGGAGTTAAGATAGATCTCCCTCTCACAGCCTTCATAAGGGCCCTCTATCCTACCTACTCTCACTACCTTGAATCTTACCAAGCAAGTGGTAAGATGAAAAACATGACTTTTGACTCCCTAGTTAAGAAGGTTGCAGAAAGAGAAAAAAAACCTTTGGAAATAAGCAAGCATCACAATCCACTGAAAATACTATATGCATTAACTAAAAAGGGAAGACAAATTTAGCCAAAGGAGATAGTAGCAAAAGAGGATGTTGGAGAAAGAACTTCAGGCAAAGGGGGGTAGATGAAATCAGACAAAGATACCTGATCTGGAGTGTATCCATTGTGGGAGAAAATAACTTGAAGCCAAGACATGTAGAATTACATGGGAGAAGATCAAAGAACAAGAAGAAAAAAGAAATATATCGATCAAGAAAAAGGTAATGCACTAGAATCAACTCATTATATTGTTACTCATTGTAACATTGGTTTGCATGAGGATTTGTTTAACATTCCACATACTTCTTGGAGAGACACATGACTACTTGACACAGGTGCCAATTTCCATATGACATTTCAGAGAGAAGCATTTGAGTAATTCGATGAAACATAGGTGGCATGGTATATTGTTTGTTGGTAGATCCAATCTCAAGCCTTTAGGGATTGGTATATGTTGTAGCCTCTACAACAACACCCTCTACTTTTCAAGGTCTAAAATTGATGAGGTTCACTTTTCTCATCTTGATTATCATCCTTTGAACATGTTAAGGTTTGTGAAATCATCGCCTTGCTCACAAATGTTATGATTTCTAAATGAAGTTCTCATGAATTTTCTAAGCCTCAATAAGCATTTCACGACATTCTCAAGTCTTGTTATTTGCACCATCAATCTACATCAATGTCGTTTTGTTTCAAGTGCTTGAATATTGTACCAGTTTATAAACTCAAGTATTTTTTGTTCTTAAGTGATTTAGTCATGATAGATCTACTTGATTCCTGAAAGGAAGAAGGTATATAAATATTGCCATGAACTCAGGGATAGGGTTTAAAATTATGACATTATGCATTGAACATGTAAAGACATGTAAACTATATCTACTTAATTTCACTTATGATCCTATCCTCTATTGGACATTCAAGTCTTCAACACCAATGCTCATCATTTCACTAATTCATGTCATATTGGATATGCAGGGTAAGCTTTTGAAATTTCATATGTGCGATGAAGTTAGCCACTTAACTAAATTTTGAAGTGACAGGACACACAACATGTAATCAATTCATATGCTTGTTGAAAAGGTTATTTTTGGGTAAAATATCCCACCAAGGAAACCACAAGTAGGCTTAAAGGGAAATCAAAAATTGGCATAAATATATATTGAAGTAAATATTAAAAGAAGTAAAATTACTACCCCTAGAGGAAGTTATGATTATTTTAAGGCTATAAGCCAACCCTGAAAGGGAAACTCACTCTTACGAAAAGGAATTCAAATAGGCCACACATCATGCAAGCCATCATATAATTTTTCCTTTGGGACATGTTACCCACCATTTTGTGGGTGATATCCCTAGGAGATATTTTTTCTCCAAGATGGTCCTTAACTAGCGGCCAATAGTCCCTTGCAACCACTAATTAGCTCATTCTGCCATTTCTTCGCCACCTGAGCCAACCATGTGATCCCTCACCCATCTGTCATGATTTTATATTTGAAGGTGGCCCCCCCAAACCTAAAGGTACAACTTGTCATCCGGTAATTCAGTATTGTAGTTTGATTATCATGGACACTTTTGGGCATGGATTAATGGGGGATTCAACAAAAAGAATGGGTAGGTCTGTGCTCTTGTCTCCAATACCCCTTTTGGATATTAACCTTGGATTCTAGTCCTGTGGGATCTCTTTTACGGGAAACCCTAGTTTTTTTTGTGTGGTCCCACTCCTTATCTGCATATATTACCCCCTTTCCACTCATTATTAGCCCATACATCATTTCTCCCACCTAGATCCACATTCCTCCACTGGGTCCACATAGGCCTGACTCACCCCTTCCCCTTGCCTACACTTTGGGTTAAGCCTGGAATGATGCCCCAAAGGTTGTTGCAGCTAAAAATAAAGATAAAAGCATATTTGGCCACATTAATAGGAAAATGTACCACAAAATGAAAAAGATGGATGGGACAAACACATTTATCACGTGGGAAAAAGAGAATACATGAGCTCTACCCCATCATCATGGCCATCACCCTGGTTCCTATAGATTATATGAACCTCCTTCATCATATAGGAAGCCATGATTGTCCCAACCCATGGTGGGAAATGAACCACCCTACCTTAAAAGGGGGTATTCACTACTATATCTTATGCATCATGCTCTTACCCCTTAAGCCCCGATCAGTTAATAAAAGAAAATCATAAAAAGGAAATTGACATATAAAGAAAGGTGGAAAAATAAAGATTGGGGCACCCCAAGTACCATGATTACTCCCTCCTATACATTATAAACCCATGTGTGGGATTCCCTTTTATTAGCTACCCTTGTACCCCAGCATGTGGCCCAGGGATGCCCCTTATCATCCCCTATTTCATTCACCTATCTATCACATCCCACCACCTTTTGAAGGATGTACCTAGAACATATTATCCCCCTTAGAAGTAGAAACCACCTAGTAGGATACTTAGTTAACCCCATTTGGAGTTTAGGAGACATTGGAACATCCTGAAGCCCATTATAGAAGGGCAAGCCATTATGAAGTCCCCATTTGTGGTCCATGGTTGGTAAGCTCATTTAATTGATTTCTATAATGATTTGTTGTACTAGAAGGCTAGGGGATGTTAGCGCTAAAACTAGCATGGGAACTAAAGGGGATCCCTAAAGGGAAAATGTTAGGCCATGGGCAAAAAATGGAGACTTAGCCCATTGTCACCTCGGCTAAGGCTCCTTACTATTTACAAACTTTCACCGATGGGAGGAGACATGATATCTTATGTAGTCACTAATGAAGGATAAATCAATGAGTGGATGTGGAGTAACCCAAATGATTCCCTTTCCAGAAGAGGTTGAAGGATAGAGCTTGTTTGGTTTCAAAGAAAGGTACAATGTCTTCTAGGAGAGGAATGAGAGGATTTGAGGGTTAGGTTTAGAGGATATGGGTCATGAAATAATTTCCCTATCCCTAAAATCCTTATTGAAATTGGTATCCCATATGGTTCTTGAAGAATTGTCTTTTCAAAGGAACATGACCACACGGGACAAAGTGGACCCAACCTAGGTTAGGAAGTGAGATTTTAGCATCAATGATTTTCCAAACCTAGACAATGTGGGGGAAAGGATCAAAGAAAGAATATTCACTCAAAGGTGTTAAATTAACCCAATGAGGCACTAGCCATGGCGATGCTAGGGAAAAGTTTGATCATAGAGCTAGCGATTGGATTTTCTCACAACTCCACTATTGGAATGGCCTCAAATTTGGAGGAGGTCTTGAAGAGACACCATCATAGGAGATGTTAGGAGATTAAACTTTTTGTAGGGATAGTTTGTCAGGAAAATGATTCCCCAGGTGACCCAACTTGGCTAGGCCTAGGAAAAGGTGAAAGAAGTTGATTTTCGGTGACCACCTTTTGGTATATCAGTGCCTAGGACCTTTGGTTCCTAGTCAAGGAGGCCTCAAGACTACTTAGCTAGCCTTCTAGGTCAAAGAGAAGCAATTTTGAAACTTTTATACTTCGATGTGCAAAATGTGATGGTCTATCAAGATAAATTCATTGATAGAATTATCCCTAGGAAATTTCATTCAAATTACATGGCCATAAGATTGAGAGATGTTATATAGAGACAAAATTCCACAATTTAAGCAACAAATGCATGCAACAATTAGCCCTAAAAATAACGAAAATCCCAATCCAATGTATATCGCAAGGTAAAACAAGAATAAAAATAAAATAATGTACTTACATGTACTAGAACATATCCAACCATCCACATTTTGATAATAGATAACCTCTAATACAAGATAAATCAAATCCACACATCAAAATTCATCCATAAAGCTCCAATTCATCCTCCAAGAAAAAGTGTGAGATTCTCAAGAGAGAGAAGAGATGAAACCCAAAGTGATGATGAGAAAATGAACTCATATCACTTGTAATTATACACTCATGAGGATTTCGAATTAGTCTCCTTGGCCTCCATAAGCCCCAAAAATAATATAATGTGTTAATATCCTAACCTTTGGTGACAAGCCCACCAAACTACCTCACAAATGAAAAAATATATCTCTTAAGAGGTCAAATGATGAAAAATACATGTCGTAGAGCCCTTTAAGAGGCTTGATGAGGTCCATGGGTTCCGTAATGAAGATTAGAACCCTCAAAAGTGATGAACAAGGGGTTGCCCCCTGTTCTCCAAGAAATAAACCTGTGGTGCTCCCAATGGGTGTGGGGGCACAATAATAACCTCATGGGTCTCCAAAAGAGTTGAAGATGCACGTGGATCATTTGTGAGGGCTCTAATGATGGTGTATGAAATGCCACATCATCCTACAATTCTTGGGTTACTGTCCAAGTGCATGGTACATCTGTCAGGCCGGTTGGGCAAAGGTGAACCAAGTGCATCTTCCTTGCCCAATAAAAGTATCTCGAGCATCTCTAACCATCCTTGGGGATCCATGGAATGTTGTCTACTACTGTGGAGGCCCATGGATCTTGACGGATTAGGACCCCATATAGGGAGACCAAACCCAAGATGAAGGCCATCTGTAACCCTGCATAAGATCCAATATGTCCCCTAGCCTTCCAATACAACAAGTCATTAGATAAATAGAGTAAATGAGCTTATCAATCCCGAACCACAATTGGGGACTTCATAATGGCCTGCCCCTCCATAATGGGCTTCGAGATGTGCCAATGTCTCCTAAACTCCAAATGGGGTTAACTAAGTACCATATTAGGTGTTTTCTACTTATAAGGGGGTAATATATTCAAGGTACATCCTTTAAAAGGTGGTGGCATGTGAAAGATAGGTGAATGAAGTAGGGGATGAGAAGGGGCAATCCTGGGGTATACAGGTGGATAATAAAAGGGAAGCCCACACTTGGGTTTATAGTGTATAGGAGGGATAAATCGTGGTACATGAGGTGCCCCAACCTTGAATTTTCCACCCTTCTTTATATGCCTTTTGCCTTTTTATGATTTTCTTTGATTAATTGCTCAAGGCTCAAGGGGTAAGAGCATGATGCATAAGATATAACAATGAATAACCCCCCTTTTAATGGTAGGGAAGTTCATTTCCTACCAAGGGTTGGAATCACGGGTTCCTATATGTTGAGAGAGGTTCATAGAATCTATAGGAACCACGGTGACGTCCACGACGATGGGGTAGATCTCATGTATTGGATTTTTCCCACGTGCTAAATGTGTTTATCCCAACCATATTTTGCATTTTGTGGTACATTTTCCTGTTGAATGTGGGAAAATATGATTTTATCTTTCTTTTTAGCTACATCAACCTTCGGGGCATAATTCTAGCCTTGACCCAAGGTGAGGGCAAGGGGAAGGAGCGAGCTAACCCTATGTGGACCCAGTGGCGGAATGTGGACCTGGGTGGGGATAAATGATGAATGGGTACTAATCAGTGGAAAGGGGGTAATATAAGGGGATAAGGGAGCGGGACCACGCAACCAAAATTGGGGTCTCCTGTGAAATACCATCCCTAAATCCAAATGGTCAGTAAAAGAGATCCCACGAGACTATAATCCAAGGTTAATATTCAAAAGGGGTCTAGGGGACAAGAGCATAAACCTAGTCCATTATTTATGTTGAATCCCTCCATTAATACATGCCCATAAGTGTCCATGATAATAAAACTATGATACTCAATTACAAAATGACAAGGCATACTTTTAGGTTTGAGAGGCCCACCTTCAAACATATGATCATGGCGGATGGGTGAGGGACCACATGGCTGGTTCAGGTGGCAGAGAAATGGCACAATGAGCTAGCTAGTGGCTACAAGGAGATTTTGGTTACTTCTTGAGGACCATCTTGGAGAAAAAAAAAATCTTCTAGGAATATCACCCACAAAATCGTGGGTAACAAGGGATGCATTGGATCTTATGTAGGATTTTGGATGGTGTCCATCTTGGGTTTGGTCTCCCTATATGGGGTCCTAATCATCCAAGGGCTACATTGGCACATGTAGGGTGTGTTTTGAGATCCATGGACCTCCACAGCAGTAGATAGTACTCCATGGATCCTCGAGGATGTTCAAAGATGTTCAAGATTCACCCATTGGACGAGGAAGATGAACATGGCTCACCTTTGCCCAGCCGACCCCACAAATGTAGCATACTCTTGGAAACTAACCTAGGACTTGTATGATGGTGAGGAATCACCTACACCATCATCATAGCCCCCTCAATTGACCTACATGCATCCTCAACTCATTTGGAGACACATGAAGTTATCATTGTGCCCCCACACCCACTAGGAGTACCACAGGTTTATTGTTTGGAGAACAAGGGGGGAACCCCTTGTCCATCACTTTTTATGGTCCTTTTCCTCATTATGGCACCTATGGTCCTCATCAGGCCACTTGGAGGGATCTACAACATGTATTATTCATCATCTCACCTCTTAATAGGCTTATTATTTCATTTGTGAGCTAGTTTGGTGTGATTGTCACCAAAAGTTAGATTATTAGCATATTATTTTATTTTTGGGGCTTATGTAGGCCTAGGAGACTAATTCAAACTCCTCATTAGTGTATAGATACAAGTGAGATGAGTTCATTTCTCATCATCACTTTGGATTGGATCTCTTCTCTATCTTGAGAATTTCACACTTTTTCTTGGAGGATGAATTGGAGCTTTATGGATGAATTTGATGTTTGGATTTGGTTTATCTTATCTTGGAGATACTCTACTGTCAAATTGTGGATGGTTAGATATATCTATTACAGGTGAGTACAAGATTTTAATGCTATTCTTGTTTTACTTTTTCATATACATTGGATTGGGAATTTCACTATTTTTAGGGCTCATTAATGCGTGCCTTTACTACTTAAATTGTGGAGTTTTGTCTCTATATAGCATCTCTCAATGTATGGGCCATGCAATTTTTGAATGAAATTTCCTAGGGATAATTATATCAACGAATTCATCTTGATAAGCCATCGCCTTTTCCCTATAAGGCAAGTGAGGTAATATTAAGGTCTCCTTAACTAAGAAAGAAGATCCTCATTCATATTTATCCTAGACTCCATTCTCCCAAGACTAAGGCACTAATCTACCAAGAGGTGGTAACTCAAAACTGAACTCTTTTTCACCTTCTTCTAGGTCTAACCAATTTGGGTCACTTGGGGCACCATTTTCCTAACAAATAGCCCTCCAAAAAGTTTAAAATCCTCCCCTCTCATGCATTGGTATGTCCTCAAGGCATCCTCCAATTTTGAAGGCATCCTAATAGTGGATTTGTGAGATAACCCAAACCCTAGCCCTAGACCTGAGATCAAAATTTTCCCTAGTATCCCCAAGGATAGTGCCTCATAGGATCAATTTGACACATTAGTTGGGTTAACAACATTATTGGTTTCTAGATTCTTACCTCTTAAGCTAGGTTGGGTCCACTAGGTCCATGTGGTCCTACTCCTTTGAAAAGGTAATTCTTCAAGAAGCATCTAGGATACTAATTTCAATAAGGATTTTAAGAATTGGGAAACTCTTTCACAAGTAATATTCCATAAACCTAACCCTCAAATCCCCACATCCCTCTCCTAGAAGACATTGTACCTTCCTTAGAAATAGAGCAAGCTCCATTCTTGACCCTCTAGTGGAAAGGGATTACTTGTGTCACTCCATATCCACTTACTGATTTATCATTCATTTGTGACTCCATGGGCTAAGTCTCCAATTTTTTCCCTTGGTGTAACATATGACCCTTTAGGAATCCCCTTTAAGTCCCCTGCTAGTTTGAGAAATAGCATTTTGGCGTTGTTTCTGGGGACACGAAACATGTGTTTGGTTCCCCATACGATATATTGACATAACATGATTGGCGAATCCAATGGAAGAACGAAACCATATTTCTTCATTGAACTTCAAATTCAATGCTTGTAGGGTGAAGCAAGCACTTGTTAAGGACATTTTGTTCACCCTGGCGACTCCCATGTCATTAAGGACCCAACAACATGTTGACCACATACATTCCCACCATAGATATGACAGGGACCCCAATATATCCTTCATCGAAATCCATGAAGAATATGCCAATGTTCGATGGGGATCCACATTTCGCAGCCAACCACATGGTAAGGTTCATAAGGTACCTTTTAAAGAAAAATATAACTCAACCTTGTGACCAAATGGAATAGTTTGTCCTATCTATTGCCCCAAGTACCGGTTGGCTTGAGTCATGTAAACCTAAAAGAATTCCTTCTCTTCCAATGTTGATTATCCACGTCTTGTTGCATGAAGGGTCGAGTTTCCGATCTCATGAAGACATATCCAAAATTTTAGATATGGCCCTCCGAGAGGAGGAAGTTATTGAATATGGTTTATGCTTGAGGAAGAGTCTCTTATTGATGCATACTTTAATGATGGTGCAAAAGGAGAGACTCATGAATTTGAAAGCATGTCCTCTAAGGATAATGAGGAAGATATAAGAATGGATGATGGAATATGAAAATTATTGCAGGAAATTGATGGCCACATATAACTCCCAAGATATTTTCTCCCACTATTGTGAGCAATCGAAAAGGCTCCATAACACGAAGAGTGAATATAAAGAGAGTCCTATTGATGACCTTCTTCTTGAGGCATTTTATCGAAATCATGTAGTAAATACCTTGGAGATCATTCTTCATGAACGGATGAAGGAGGAAAAGTCCTCCCTATCTAAAGAAGAGAATGAATGACATCCTAACCAACACGAAAAATATAGTGAAGAATGGCAGGATTCTAAGGAAGATCATGATAGTCGAATAAATGAAGAATCTATGAGTGACTTTCGGGTTGTTGATTAGGGAAATAGGTATGTTTATATAAATCAAGACCCCATGGTTTCTCAAGTCCATAAGAATGATCTTAGGGAAGAAGAAATTCTACGCCCCTTCTAAATAACAATTTTGGTCCTTATGAAGCCCTTCCTAGTGGTTGGAAAGGTCTCTTCTTTATGTTCCAAGATGATTCAATCAAAGAAGAACCTTTTGAGATTGTGGGAAACTCTGATGACTCTAATATAGAAGAATTGAGGAAGACCCTTCCTTAGGCCATGCCATTGATAAAGGGTTTTTCTTCATATTTGAGCTTTCTTCCCCTACCCTAGGAATAAATGTTTGTGATGATGTTAATTCCCCTAGTCTTGATTAAGAGTTTCTTTCCCCTATGAAGGACTAAGAATCATGGTTTTTCTCCATATACAATGATGGTTCCACTTCTTGTTTTCCCAATGACCAAAATAATATCATCCTAAACATGTCTGAATCTTTCACTCCTTCTCACCCTAAATATGATAGGCCCAAGATAGTTCTTCATCAAAGATTCATATACTTGGTCATTGACATTTCCATCTCCTAGTTGGAGGATCAAATCCAATCCTCTCGACTAGTGTCTTTTCCTTCTTCCTGGGTTGCTTTTTATGGCATGTGGGTCTCTTATTTTCCCAACTCCCTCCCTCGCAACCCCTCATATCATTGTTCCCATTTGTATTAACAGGTCCGCTGCAAAAATAATCATGGAAGCATGCATTCTTGAATTGACCAATTGACATGTTGGTTGCATTGGGTCTATGAGTATACCTAGCACTTGAAATTGTATTTTATGCATGTTAGAGTATGATGCATCGCATGTCAATTTTGCATTAGAACTAACCTCATATGATGTTTCTCATGGTAGAATAAATGCATTTAAATTAAGATTTGGATATTTATTTCTCTATTGATTTTATGGCCTAACATTAAGCATCTACGATCATGAGACACCGTGAAAACATGATGCCCCATGTTTTTCATCTATTATATGTGCAGATAATAGGTCTATGGTAACCAAGAGATTGTTGGATTTCTCATGACCTTTCATTCAAGTAGCTTCATCCACTTATTCGAGAGATCACGTCCCAATTGGAGCCAGATGTTACCCACCATTTTTCAGGTGATATTCCTAGGAGAAATTTTTCTTTTTCTCTAGGATATTCCTCAACTGACAATCAACATCCCCTTGCAGCCACCAGCTAGTGCATTGTGCCATTTATCCACCACTTGAGTTAGCCATGTGACCCCTCACCAATCTTCCATGATCATATGTTTGAAGGTGGGCCTCCCAAACCTAAAGGTATGCCTTGTCATCCGGTATTTGAGTATTGTAGTTTACTTATCATGGACACTTCTGGGCATGGATTAATGGGGGTATTCAGTAGAAAGAATGGGCTAGGTATGTGCTCTTTTCCCCTAGACCCCTTTTATATAATAACCTTGGATTCTTATCCCATGTGATCTCTTTTACTGATCATTTGGATTTAGGGATGGTATTTCACGGGAAACCCTGATTTTGGTTGTGTGGTACCACTCCCTTATCTGCATATATTACCCCCCTTCCACTCATTATTACCCAAGTCATCATTTCTAAAACCTAGGTTCAAACAGGCTTGGCTCACCCCTTCCCCTTTCCCACACCTTGGGTCAAGCATGGAATGATACCCCAAAGGTTGATGAAACTAAAGAGAGATAAAAGCATATATGGACACATTCAACAGGAAAATGTACCACCAAATGCAAAAGATGGCCTAAGAGAAACACATTTAGCATGTGGGAAAAACCCAATACATGAGCTCTACCCCATCATCATGGCCATCACCCTAATTCCTACAGGTTCTATGAACCTCCTTCATCATATATGAACCCATGATTTTCCCAACCCCTAGTGGGAAATGAACCACCCTACCTTAAAAGGGGGTATTCACTGCTATATATTATGCATCATGCTCTTAACCCTTGAGCTCTGAGCATTTAATCAAAGAAAATCATAAAAAGACAAAAGGAATATATATATAAGGGTGGAAAAATCAAGGCCAAGGCACCTCATGTACCACATTTTCTCCCTCCTATACACTATAAAACCAAGTGTAGGCTTCCCTTTTATTAGCTACCCTTGTACCCCAACATGTGGCCCAGGTCTGCCCCTTCTCATCCCCTATTCCATTCACCTATCTGTCACATGCCACCATGTTTTGAAGGATGTACCTTGAACATATTATCCCCTTTAGAAGTGGAAACCACTTAGTAGGATACTTGGTTAACCTCATTTGGATTTTAGGAGAGATTGGTGTTGGCTAGTTGAATTGTTTATTGCTTAAACAATCAAGTACCACATTAATTGTCAACCTAGGAAAGTCTTTTTATTCCAAAGGCTACCGCGTACTGTATGTACTTTAATTCTAAAAGCATTAAGAGCTGTAAGTCCTACGCTAAGTTATCACAGTACTGATAAAATAAAAATAATTAATTAAGATTACAATCCTGGAAAGCAAAGAGATGGATGCTCTGTTGGCAGAGGATCAAGACCCTATCCTCCAGGTGAGGACGTTTAGCACCTGCCCCTGGAATCAGATTGCTAACGCACGCTGCACTCAGATTCACCGGTGAAATACACTTGCATAACTTCAAACAATTAATAAAACAGAGTGCTAGCAAAATAGAATTACAAGAGGTAATGCTACAGAATCCAAACAGAGTATCTGCAGAAAGAAACTATCACACACTTACACACTTGACAGCAAAGTAAATGGGTGAATCTTGTGAGGAAGGTGGGCCCAGTCCCTCTCACAAGATTCCCCAGAACACGGAGAATAGCTTAAATGCTCAGAACGTTCTTCTATTCATCTGCCAAAAGATTCGAATACAATAAAGTTCAGACTTGCTGATGTTTCTCCAAATTTTACTTACAGATCATCCTCCTTGACTAATGTAGATGTCTCCTCTTTATAGAGGAGACATCTATTACAATAGATTGTTACAGTTGATTCAATTAACCCGTTCAATAAAAAATAAGAATTACAGAAATGTTGTTGCAACATTATAATAATATATTCTTTCTTAGGTTCTGGCTATTACACAGCTGGTAACCAACTTTGACCGTCTTCTTGGAATTCTCGCATTCCTTCGCCGTTTCCCCATACTATTCCGGTTTTAAGTCCTGGTAACTCTGTTCTACCCGCTTTAGGCAGCTTCTTGATCCGCCACGTCAGCGTTCCTTAGATAGTTGCCGTTGTTGTTCCCAGCTGTTGCAAAATACCCGCTTTAGATGGTTTGCTGTTGTTGACTGTAGCAACTGCGTAGTTGCTGCTTTTGGTGTTGCAGTAACTGTGTAGTTGTTGTTTCTGGTGTTGCAGCAACTGCGTAGTTGCTGTTTTTGGTGTTACAGCAACTATAGGTTATAATTCCTGCGGGCTTAAGACAATTACTTGGCAACTCAGTCAGCTTTTCCAAAGATAAATATAAAGATACTCACGAATATGCAATGAACAATTAAACATATAGATATGCGGGAAGTTACTTCGTACCTTGGGGTGATTTAAGTCATTGTGTAATCAAAACTTATAACTTGTGACTGAAAAGGATAATATTATGGTAAAAATATAAGGTCAAAATTGGTCAATTATGGGTCCTAACATCCCCCCCAACTGAAGATATTGCATGTCCTCATGCAATGTTTTACTCTGAATCCGAGTCGGAGTACTGGGATGAACAATGTAAATTACGGAGACAATAACTATAGGAGGTGACGTCGAACTTCTTTCTGAACCCACAGACAGTCTGTATGTGTTTCCATGCTGCTGTTTTCTCCTTGTTGGATAATCTAAACTGACCCTTATATTGTTCACCGGATAACCATAGAAGTGGAAATTTAAATTTGTAGCCCATCCAGCTTTCAGCACAGTGTTGCATGCATCTAATATAGAAAGGTACGCTTGTGAGTGCTACCTGCAAATTTGATGGATTATAAGGGTGATATTCTTTCCTTTCTTTCGGGCAATTTTCCCAAAACAAATTGTTTTCCTTAACAGCCAAGGGTGCCTTGGTTTTCAAATAGTGTTGACAGTCTTTCAGGACTACTGCTTGCAATTGTCTGAGGTGATCTTTCATATCAGAATCCTTTATCAATGTTTGGTGTTGTACAATAAAAGTGGCTGCATTCTGTGGTTCAGCCCTAATCCACAGAAGGCAATTCTGTTAATTATGTTGGGCTGAGGTGAAGGCATTCTGCCATGTGAGCTGGTTAGCTAAAAAGGAAATGAAGGCTCTCAGCTGTATGTCGCCAACCACAGGTAGAATATTCCTGTTTCTTTCTTCAGACACAGCTTCATTGTGTAGATAAAGCTCACATAGTAGGTTTTGATCATTTTTAGATGTCTCTGCAAAAGTTTGCATAAACTGTTCTGCTGTGACCACCTGATGAGGTCTACCTTCTCTTACAGCTTTTATCTGTAAGAATGTCAGTCTCTCCCTCAAAAATGTTGCATAATTAAAAGATGGTTTCCTTGTGGAAAGTATTCTTTGAAATAATTCAAACATCTGGGACAATCTGGTTTTTAACTCTGTGATTTCTTTATATTGAGCTCTGCATTTCTCAAGTGCTTCCCAGTTCCTGTATGCATGATTGAGCCAGGTCCCTTTCTGCTGTTCGAATGCTTTGCCTTGTGACTGCTCATATTCTTTACACCATTTTCCTTTCAATGCCTGAAAGCTTTCTGTTTCTATGCATGCATCATTAACAGAGGGAAACTCTGTTTGTGTATAGGCATCAATAAGGATAATCTGTTCTGTTGGAGTAGACTGGGATAATCCAACATCTTTTTCTTCGTTTGCAGTTGGTGTCTCTTCCTCTTGTTGTCCTGATTCACTGTGTTCTATGGTAATTTGGGTAGGCCGGGGTGGGTCTGTACCTTTTTCCTCATTTGCTGATTCCTGTGTAAATACTTCCTCCATGAAAATTTGGGTGGGCCGTGGTGAGTCTGTATTCTCCTCTTTTACTGATTCCTGTGTAAAAACTTCCTCCATGACAATTTGGGTGGGCCGTGGTGAGTCTGTATTCTCCTCTTTTACTGATTCCTGTGTAAAAACTTCCTCCATAATAATTTGGGTAGGCCGTGGTGAGTCTGTATTCTCCTCTGCTTTACTCCCTGCTGGGGAACTTACTGGTTCTTGTGTGTCAGTAAGTTCTTTAATTTGATCTTGTTTCTTCTGCGAAGAGCCTGTTGGTTCTTGTGTAACAACAGGTTCTTCTGTCTGCACTTTCTCTTGAGAGCCTGTTGGTTCTTGTGTAACAAAAGGCTCTTTCATTCCAGCAGAGGATTGTGGTGTTTCTGTCTGTGCAACAGCAGGCTCTTTTGTGTCATCTGCAATAGCGGCAGCTTCGTTCATTGGTTCTGCCACTACCTTATATCCTGCTTGAGTATATATTTCACCACAATTGGCGCACATATACTCATTATCTTTACTTTTCTCTGCTGCAGAGGCTACTCGTGCTAAAACATGCAGGCTGAATTCATTTTGATATGCTTCTTTAATCCTTATTATCTCCTCCTGATAATCTTGAATCTGTGATTTCAGAAATTCAATTTCTTCCTGCAAGGCAGGTATGGTAGGCTGATCTTGCGGGGCAGTAGGCTCCAGTGGAGGCAAAGGTTGTGCTTCATCATCTTGGTCAGTATTCCCCGTAGGTGGTTCTTGTGTGTCACCTGGGGAAGCGGCTGTTTCTTGTGTTGCAGCCATTTGGTCACTATTACCTTGGGTGTCGGCAGCTGGTTCTTGTGTGTCAGTTGTCTTAACATATGATGTCACGAAGCTATGAATGCTCTGCATCTCAACTTCCGAGGGTGAGGGAGAGGAGCTTTGAGGACGGGTGGGGGTATGGATTCTTAAAATAATGGGTGGTGAACTAGGGGGGTTCGGAATTTTAGCTACTACCGATGACCGAGTTCTTCGTTTTGGTAGGAAAGTCGTGAATGCAGGCATTTTTCTCTTCAGGCCAGCTTCAGGGGTACTAGCCGGAGCAGCAGGTGTCTTAGCTGAAACCCTAGTTTTTATTCTTTTTGGTGGGGTTTCCTTTCTTTGTTGCTTCTTTCTTTTAAGCAGGATAATGGGGATATTGTCGTCGGAATCATCAGTAGAAATGCCAAGTATGGGAATGGAAGAATTAGTCTTTTTGGGAGATGGGGTTGTTTCTGCGGTCATTTCTACTGCTGCTTGTTCATTCTCAGCAACTTGCGGGGATGTTTGGTGGGATTGTTCAGGGATGTGCTCTGCCTGCTGAGGGTTTTGCAGAGGGATTTGCTCAGGCATGTCCTCTGTTTGTTGAGGAAGTTCATGTTCTGGTTGTGGAATTTCTGCTTCCTGCTGGGGATGAATGGGGGGTGGAGGATTATTTAAAGCAAGGCCTCTATTAATGAGTAATTGGGCTAAACGGTGATGTTTTAGGGAAAGAAGTGGACGCTTCGCGTTAACAACATAACGTGACATGTTCTTAAGACAACCCAATGGATAATATGGCATGTTTATTAACTGACCATTTCTCAAATGATTTAACAGCATGAAATCATGCTGGTAAATTACCTGATAGCGGCCTTCGCAAGTCAAGTATTGCTTGACAAATTCAGCAACTCTCAGCCACAGTTGAAGTAACGACCAAAGTGCTACGCCTCTGCCCTTAGGTTCTACCTGCTCGCCTGGTCGAAGAAAATCCTGCTGCGCATTAAGAATCAAGTGCTTCCTGCTGAACCATCGTATGCCATTAGCTGGTAGCCCGGTAGCTTGGGCTATCACTTCCTCTGTGACTGGGATTTGAACTCCTTGAACGACAAAAAATCCTTTTGTTAGATTGCATGCAAATTCAAGGACTTGCTGCTCATTAAAATCCGGAAGTCTCCTGAAATACTCTATCCAGCCTTCTTGCAAGAAAATCTGATAAATGTCCGGATAGAGTTCAAGGACTACTGTCGAGCTAGGTTCATGTGTGATGAGAGTTCCTCCCATGGCTATTGTTTCAATGAATTTCCGAGTTCAGAGCCGAGCTTCCAATTTCAGTTCAGAGTAAAACGTCGCAAATGGTAACATGCAGTGATAGGGTGACTTTTACATATTACCGGGAGAATTAAGGGTGGCGGCAGTTGGCGTGGTGTATCATTATAGGAGTTGCTTTGGTACTCCCCCCCTTCTACTTGTGAGCGATATGATTGGAAGTGTAATTAATCGTTAGTCCTATCAACTTCACCGCATTATCTATTATTTAATGCCCATTGATAAACATGCGTACCTTCGTATTTTACCTTTTTGATTGCTGCGTCAAAAAGTCTTATCTCGTCCTCCGCTAAGTCATAATGATTACCGTGGATCTGAAAGCGTGGGAATACCGGCGATTTGTAATGATAATGACGGAAAGTGATAGTAGGGTGCTATAGTCATCACAAGGAGTGGTGTATTTTATCGAAATTTGTTCCTTGGGGCTACAGTGGTAAAACTGGTGTGCGTGAGGGAATTAGCTGGGAAGGGTATTTCGTGACCGGGAAGCGATATTGTAGCACCAGGATTGGTGTTGCAACAACAGGATATTATCGGGAAGAAGACATTTGTAAAGACGGGAAATGTACTAGAGTGATGGAAATCGGGAAATAATGTTGCAACCACGGGAAATGGTGTTGCAGCAACGGGAATGGTGTTTTGGACAACAAGGAATGGTGTTGCAGCAACGGGAATGGTGTTGCAGCAACGGGAAATAATGTTGTGACAACGGGGAATGGTGTTGCAACAACGGGAATGGTGTTACAGCAACGGGAAGTGGTGTTGCAGCAACAGAAGTTCCGCATTTGCAAAATAATCCCTTTGAAACTTTTGTTTTCAGCTACTTCCCAAGCTAAAATCTGCAAAAATACTGAAATGTAATATCGCAATCCTTGACAGGATTTATTAATTTCTTAAAAAAAAAAACAGAATGTCTAACCTATCAATTGCATAAATAATAGAAATTCAAGTGCTTTGAGGGGTAGCAAGTTCCCCTGGAAAGGAATATTGTTTTATTGCCATGCAAGTAGCTTTAAAATCTTCCTTGGAAACTGGCCGCTGGTATAACCAAAGTCGGTAGCCATTTACTAACAGTGGTGTTCTGCTCCCATCAATTGTTAAAAGTCTAACTGTTCCATTTGGAAAAACAACATCCACTTCATACGGTCCTAACTACCTTGTTCGTAACTTACCCTGAAAATTCTCGAAACGGGAATCATAAAGTAGAGCCCAATTACCTTTTTGGAATTGCTTCTGCTTTATGGTTCTGTCATTCCATCTGCTTCTTTGTTGATGTATCATCATTGTTTGATGGATGGCCTCCAGTCTTTTCTCATCCAATTCCTGAAGCTGCTGCAACCTGGCTGTCTGTGCATCAGTTACATCAAGGTTAACATCTAAAGCAGTTCTTAAGGTTTTGATTTCAAACTCTACAGGGAAAATAACATTCTTTCCAAAAACTAACTCATAGGGTGAAAAGCCTGTTGTATTTCTCCACGTGGTTCTATAGGCCCATAAGGCTTTAGGCAGTCTCTGAAACCAGTCCCTTCTGTTCTCCTTTATAGTTTTTGTCAAGATGGCTTCAATGACCTTGTTGGTACTTTCCACCTGCCCATTTGCTTGGGGGTGGTATGGTGTAGTCATTTTGTGCTTGATATGATATTTTTGGAGCGTGTCTTTGAAGCCATGAGAATTAAAAGGAGGTCCTCCATCAATGACTAATTCTCTGGGTAATCCAAATCTAACAAAGATTTATTCAAATAAGAATGTTAGTACTGCTTCTTCATTAGCTTTAATGAGTGCTTTGGCCTCTACCCATTTAGTCATATAATCCGTGCATACTAATATGTACACTCTTTGATTAGATGGAGATTAATGGGACCTACAAAATTAATGCCCATTTCTCAAAAGGTTCAAGAGTTACCTGGGGATTGAGTGGCATTTCATCTCTATGGTTAGGCTGGCCCATTCTTTGACAGTTGTCGCATGCCTCCACATATTTTCTGGCATCTTTAAAAAGTGATGGCCAATAATACCCCATTCTAAGTACCTTGTGTGTTGTTCTTTTGTCTGCAAAGTGTCCTCCACAAGGGTCATCGTGACAAGCTTTTAGTATGTCATAGATCTCGTCTTCCCCAACACATCTCCGGATTTCCTGATCTATCCCTGTATGGAATAGACATCCGCTTATCCAGCTATACCTAGCGCTCTGCTAAATGATTTTCCTTTTTTCTCTGTGCGATAGGTGTGATGGTAATTTTCCTACAACTAAGTAGTTAGAAATATCTGCATACCAAGGTGAGTGGGCAGAGACTGCAAATAAATACTCATCAGGAAAAGAATCATCTACTGGAATATTTTCATTAGTTTTTAACCGAGAAAGAAAGTTAGCAAATACATTTTCTTTTCCTGGTCTATCTACAATTGTGATATCAAATTCCTGTAATAACAGTAACCATCTAGTGACTCGGGCATTTGTAACTGATTTATTCATTAAGTATTTAATGGCCGAGTGGTCGGTATGCACAAAAGTAGTATAACCAGTGATATAATGCCTAAATTTGTTGATAGCATAAATAACTGCTAGAAATTCTTTCTCAGTGACCATATAATTGAGTTCTGCAGGAGTCATGTTTTTACTAATGAAGTAAATGGCATAGGGAAGACCATCTTCTTCCTGTCCCAGGAGAGCTCCTATGGCAGTGTCTGAGGCGTCAGAGGATATGTGAAAGGGAAGTGCCCAATCTGGTCCTCTCAAAATGGGAGCTATGGACAGCTGATGTTTAAGCTGATCAAATGCTTTTTCACAGTCATCAGTCCACTTAAATTCATCGTTTTTCGTTAATAACACAAACAGATGGGAAGCTATTTTAGAAAAATCTTTGATAAATCTTTTGTAGTACCCTGCATGTCCTAAGAAGTTTCTTACTTCTGTCTGGGTTTTGGGAATAGGGAGGGTCAAAATTACCTGTATTTTTGCAGGATCGACTTGAATTCCTAATAATGAAACATAATGGCCTAATACAATGCCTTCATTCATCATCATATGGCATTTCTCGGTACTTAAGGCAAGATGTGCTTCAATACACCGCTTAAGTACTTTTTCAAGATTCTGCAAAGCATCTTCAAAGGCAGTTCCATAAGGAGTAAATTCGTCCATAAAAATCTCTAGAGAATCATTTACCATATCAGAAAAGATACCTATGACCGCTCTCTGAAATGTCGCTGGTGCATTACATAGACCAAATGGGAGAACCTTATAAGCAAAGGTCCTCCAAGGGCTAGTAAAAGTGGTTTTATCCTGGTCCTGATGTGCAATCCTTATCTGGTTATAACCGCTAAATCCATCCAAAAAGGAAAAGAACTTTTTACCAGCTAAGTTATCTAATACCTGATCAATGAATGGTAACAAGAAATGGTCTTTTTGGGTGGCCTTATTTAGGGCTCTATAGTCTACGCATACTCGCCATTTCCCATTTTTCTTGGGTACTCTTACTAGCGGAGAAACCCATTCACTATCAGATATGGGGTATATAAATCCTACATTTAGCAATTTTTGAAGCTCTTCTTTTACTATTTCCCTTAGATTGGGGTTCATCCTTCTTTGGGGTTGACAAACTGGACGGGATCCTTCTTTAATATAAATACGGTGAGTGCACAGTTCAGGGGAAATCCCTTTCATGTCTTTGTAATACCAAGCGAATGCCTCCTTATTTTCTTTAAGTAGCTTCATTAACTGTTGTTTTTGATCGTCTGTTAAGTTAGGATTTATATTTAGCGTTTTTCCTGGTTCGATTTCTATTGTCACACTTTTGGATGGACTACCAGCTAATATCTGAGATGAATTTTCAGTTTCAAGGTTGTTCTGGGATTCTGATTCTAGGATTGTAGTGAGGTGATTATGTATCTCTGAGCTAACCGAAGAAGGTTCAGAAATAAAGTTGCTGATTAATTCATCTTCGGTTGAGTTTTTGAGAGTTAAATCTTGTCCGATTGTTAAAATAGGTTGGGTTTGTTCATCCTCATAGTCTACCCATATTGAATTATCGTTATTAATCATGGGTGTGGCATGAGGGTAAAGAGTCAACTGTTTAGTTTCTTGCCCATTGGATATTGTCATTGATCCAGATCTACAACTGATGAAAGCATCTGTTGTAGCTAACCATGGTCTTCCTAGAATTAGTGGATGACCCCCCAAATTTGTTTTAGTTTGTAACACCACAAAGTCGGCCGGGTAATTCCAAGATTCTACAGAAATTACCAGGTCTTCGATCACGCCTTCAAGTTGAATCGTAGAGTGATCAGCCATCTCTAAAATGGTTGGAGTTTCCCTGATTAAATGTTTCAACTGCAGTAATTGTGTTGTTTCAAGTGTCATAATATTTATTGCAGCACCTAGATCCACTAGAACTTTAGAGACAAAGGTCTTGCCAACCTGAAATGTTACTGTAGGGTGACCAGGGTCACCATATTTCACAGGAGGGTCTTTTTCTGTCATTAGAGCAGTCAGTTCTCCCATCACATGAACTGTGAGGGGTTCCTTGGCTTTTCTTCCAGGTTTCCTGACACAAATATCCCTAACAGTTCTGGCGTAGATAGGGACATCTCTTAGTGCTTGTAATAATGGGATTTTAATATATAAATTCTGCAGTTCTCCTAAAAGATTTAAATCTGGTGGCTCAAACGTTTTACTCAGAGTCAATCTTTCAGGGAAGGGTGGTTCAGCTGTTTGGACAGTCTTGTTATTGGGTGATTCAAGAATTTCAGTATCTTTATTGGATGACTTTTCCTTCCTAGTTTCTTCTTTTTCAGAGTCAGTAATGTCATCTATGATGGGTTCAACTATTCTTCCGGAGCGTAAATGGATATCATTACATTTCATGGGAAGGGCAGGCTGACTTTGAATGTCGATTACCTGCAAGGCTTTATTATTGTTTGGATTGGGGTTAGGTTGCACAGGCAGTTGGGGTCTCATTGCTTGGTTATTCTGGGAAGTAATTGAAGGTAAGGAAAGAGACTGTTGTTGTTGAGGAAATGGTATCTGTTGGGCTGCCCAATTTGGGTTCCATTGATTAAAATATGGTTGCTATGGGGCCCAAGGATTCCATATAGTAGGATCAGGAAAAGGGAGATTAGGTTGCTGCATAAGTGGAAAATTCATTGCATTAAAGGGTGGGTAC
>APFE031441340.1:195152-244515 GCA_000404065.3 Pinus taeda
TTTTATTTTTATTTAAATTAATTGAATTAATTTAAAATTTAAATTAATTTAATTAGTTAAATTTAATTTAATAATTAAATTAATTAATTTAATTGAATTATTAATTAGCTTAAAATAAATTAATTAATTTATTAATTTTATTAATCCTCTAAATATCGAAAAACCTATGATACTATGCTTCTAAAGGTTTCGAGGGATTTATTTGTCTAATCAGGGGAAGCCAATTTCCACTAATCTCACTCCCATTGTCCCTGTTGAGGTTTTGAGGAAATTTCATAATTCTGATGGCCTCTCTGATTTTTCTTTTTTGATAATCATCCTCTCTTGCAATTATTTTAGCGTCTTCTAGACACACATGATGTTTGGTTTTGGATGAGTGTTCTGCAAGGGCTGATGTACGGGATCTCCCATTCTTTCTATCAGCTCTGTGCTCTTTAAGTCTTATTCTTAGAGACCGACCAGTTTCCCCAATATAACTCTTGCCACAAGAGCAATAAATCTTGTACACACCCTTGAGTTGTTGATGATCGATATTATCCTTGACTGACCTCATTATTTTCCTTATTGTTCCACATGTTGTAAATTGAGTGTTTATGTAATTCTTTCTTAAAACTTTTGCAATCTTATCCGTAATCCCTTGGATGAATGGAAGGTATACTTTCCCACAATTTTCTTTATCTTTCTTGTTTTCAAGAGGATTCTCAGAGAGGACCTTATCCTGAGCTGTTCTTATAGATTTTCTAATATTAAACTCTTTGTATCCTAGGTTTTTAAAGACCGAGGTTAAATGTTCAATTTCCTCATTTAGGTGATCAGGGTCAAAAACCCTGAGAGCCCTAACAGCTAGAGTGTTTAAGACGCCGAATTTTTGGGATGGATGATGTAATGAGTCAGCATGAAGATAGCTATCAGTATGCGTCTTCTTCCTATAGACCTTGGTCCCAAAGTTCCATCCTCTTTTCTATTGATCAGTACATCAAGAAAGGGGATTTTACCGTCCTCTTCAACCTCCATAGTAAACTTGATTTCGAGCGATATAGAGTTAAGATGATTGAAAAACTTCTCCAATTCAGCCTTGCCATGAGTCCATTTTAAGATTGTGTCATCAACTAATTTTTTTCGCTAAGTTGGTTTTAACGGGTATGAGTCAAGGGCTTTTCTTTCAAAGTACTCCATGTATAAGTGGCGACAATAGGTGAGAGCAGAGAACCCATGGCGACTCCCAATATTTGTTCATAATAATGGTCTTGAAAGCTGAAAAAAGTGGACCATAAACAAATTTCTTCAAGTTGTGTTGTTTCGGGATCAATGGCCATCTTTATAACATGAACAGATTTGTCCAGAGGAATCTTTGTAAACAAAGAAACCATGTCAAAACTTACTAGAATATCATCTTTATCCACCCTTTCATTCCTAATAAGATTTACAAAATAATTTGAGTCTTTTATAAAAGAGTTTGTGTTACCAACTAGAGGTTTTAGGATCTTAGCTATATACTTAGCTAATTCATAGGTCGGGCAACCAATGGTATTAACTATAGGTGATTGCATGAAGGGTCGAGTTTTCGATCTCATGAAGACATATCCCAAATGTTAGATATGGCCCTCCAAGAGGAGAAAGTTATTGAATATTGTTTTATGCTTGAGGAAGAGTCTTGTATTGATGCATGCTTTAATGATGGTGCCAAAGGAGAGACTCATGAATTGTAAAGCATGTCCTCTAAGGATAACGAGGAATATCTCAACCCCGAGAGCCCTCAGACATTACAAGAATGGATGATGGAATATGAAAATTCTTGCAAGAAACTGATGGCCACATATAAATC
The DNA here is from genome assembly GCA_000404065.3 of Pinus taeda. Classification (NCBI taxonomy): domain Eukaryota; kingdom Viridiplantae; phylum Streptophyta; class Pinopsida; order Pinales; family Pinaceae; genus Pinus; species Pinus taeda. Next base: position 196,978 of record APFE031441340.1, read on the forward strand.
CCAAGTTATTTCCTCCAACTATAATGAGCAATCAGAAAGGCTATGTAACAAGAAGAGTGAATATAAAGAGAGTCCTACCGATGACCTTCTTCTTGAGGAATTTTATCAAAATCATGTAGTAAATACCTTAGAGATTATTCTTTTGGAATAGATGGAGGAGGAAAAGTCCTCCCTGTGTAAAGAAGAGAATGAATGACATCCTAAACAACACCAAAAATATAGTGAAGAATGGGAGGATTATGAGGAAGATCATGATAGTCAAATAACGAAGAATCTACAAGTAACTTTTGGGTTGTTTATTGGGGAATTGGATATGATTATAAAAATGAATACTCCATGGTTTCTCAAGTTCATAAGAATGAGCTCAGAGAAGAAGAAAATGCTAAGCCCCTTCTAAATAACAATGTTAGTCCTTATGAAGCCCTTCCTAGTGGTTGGAAAGGTCCCTTTTTTATGTTCCATGATGATTCAAGCAAAGAATAACCTTCTGAGATTGTGGGAAATGCTTCCCTAGGCCATGCCACTGTTAAAGAATTTTTCTTCATGTTTGAGCATTCCTCCCCTGCCCCAGAAATAGATGTTTGTGATGATGTTCATTTCATAGTCTTGATGAAGAGTTGCTTTCCTATATGAAGGACCAAGAATCATGGTTTTTTCCCAAATACAATGATGGGTATACTTCTTATTTTCTCAATGACCAAAATAGTATCATCCTAGACATGTATGAGACTTTCGCTCCTTCTTACCCTAAGGATGATAGGTCTGAGATAGTTCTTCATCAAAGATTCATAAACTTGCTCACTAACATTTCCATCTCCTGGTCAAAGGATAAAATCCAATCCTCTCGACTAGTGTCCTTTCCTTCTTCCATGGTTCCTTTCTATGGCATGTGGGTCTCCTCTTTTAGCACCTCCCTCCCTCACAACACCTCATATCATTGTTCCCATTTGTATTTTTAAATCTACTACAAAAATAATCATGGAAGCATACATTCTTGTATTGATCAATTGACATTTTGGTTGCATTGAGTCTATGGTTATACCTAGAACTTGACATTGTATGTTATGCACGTTACAGTATGATGCATCGCATGTCAATTTTGCATTAGAACTAACCTCATATGATATTTCTCATGGCAGATTAGATGCATTTAAATTAAAATTTCCATATTTTATTTATTTGTTGATTTTACGGCCTAACATTAAGTATGTGTGATCATGAGATGTCGTGAAATCATGTTCCCCCATGTTTTTCATCTATTATATGTGTAGGTAACAAGTCTAATGTAACCAAGTTATTTCTGGAATTCTCGTGACCTCCTGTTCAAGTAGCTTCGTCCACTTCTTCAAGAGATCACGTCCTAGTGGGAACCAAATGTCACCCACCATTTTGTGGGTGATATCCCTAGGAGAGTTTTTTTCTTTTCTCCAATATGGTCCTCAGCCAGAAGCCAGCATCCCCTTACAACCACCATCTAACTCATTGTACCATTTCTCCACCACCTAAGGCAACCATGTGGTCTTGCACCCATCTTCCATGATCGTATGTTTGAAGGTGAGCCTCCTAAACCTAAAGGTATGCCTTGTCATCTAGTAATTGATTATTGTAGTTTGCTTATCATGGACACTTCTGGGCATGGATTAACGGGGGGATTTGGTAAAAATAATGGGCTAAGTATATGCTCTTGTTCCCTAGACCCCTTTTGGATATTAACATTGGATTCTAGTCATGTGTGATCTCTTTTAGTGACCATTTGGATTTAGGGATGGTATTTCATAGGAAAGCCTAATTTTGGTTGTGTCATTACACTCCCTTATTTTCATATATTACCCCCTTTCTACTCATTATTACCCCATTCATCATTTCACCCACTTGGGTCCACATTCCTCCCCTAGGTCCACATAGGGCTGGCTCACGCCTTACCCTTGCCCACACCGTGGGTCAGGCCTGGAAGGATGCTCTGGAGGTTGATTCAGCTAAAAAGAAAGATAAAATCATATTTGACCACATTCAAGAAGAAAATGTACCACAAAATGCAAAATATGGTCGGGACAAGCACATTTAGCACATCGTTTCAAAAATCCAATACATGAGCTCTACCCCATCCTCATGGCTATCACCCTTGTTCCTACATGTTCTATAAGACTCCTTCATCATATAAGAACCCATGACTATCTGAACCCCTTGTGGGAAATGAACCGCCCTACCTTAAAAGGGTGTATTCACTTCTATATCTTATACATCATGCTCTTACCCCTTGAGCCTAGAGCAGTTAATCAAAGAAAACCATAAAAAGGAAAAAGGTATATAAAGAAGGGTGGAAAAATCAAGGTCGAAGCACCTCATGTACCACAATTTCTCCCTCGTATACATTATAAACCCAAGTATGGGCTTCCCTTTTATTATCTACCCTTGTACCCCAGCATGTGGCCCAGGGCTACCCCTTCTCATCCCCTATTTTATTCACCTATTTGTCACATGCCACCACCTTTTGAAGGAATACTTTGAACATATTATCCACTTTAGAAGTAGAAACCACCTAGTAGGATACTTGGTTAACCCCATTTTGAGTTTAGGATATATTAGCACATCCTAAAGCCCATTATGGAAAGGAAGACCATTATGAAGTCCCCACCTATGGCCCATGGTTGGTAATCTCATTTACACAATTTCTCTAATGACTTTTTGTACTAGAAGACTAGGGGACACATTGGATCTTATGTGGGATTGTAGATGGTCTCCATCTTGGGCTTGGTTTCCCTATATGGGGTCCTAATCCTCCAGAGGGATACATTGGCACATGTAGGGTGTGCGTTGAGAGCCATGGGCCTCCACAACAGTAGATAGTACTCCATGGATCCTCAAGGATGTTCACAGATGCTCGAGATTCAACCATTGGATGAGGAAGATGCATTGGCTCACCTTTTCCCAACTAGCCCCACATATGTACTATACACTTGGAAGAGGACCCAAGACTTGTAGGATGATATGGAAACACCTACACCATCGTCAAAGTCCTTGTGTTATGAAACTAGCTCACAAAAAGATAGAAAAGATAGATCAACGCCTTAGGAATAAGCCTCTTCGAGGGGGAAACCTCCTTTACATTACACAAATTAAAAATTCTTAGATGATTCAAATGACAAAACCTCCTTTCTCTATATAGGAGTCTATAGGGTCATAATATAACCATGCCGACCTAACAATAATAATATAAAGGCACAAAAATAACAATATATGATTCTATAGGGCACAATAATAACAATAAGGGATACAACGACAATAGTAATGGGGGGATCACTAATATTATGGGGACCTAACATGCCCCTCTCCTTTAAAAAAGTGTTGTCCTCAACACTTGAGTAGTTCTAGATTCTTTTGTATAAAATTCTCATCCTCCCATGTGGAATCTTCAACAGGTAATTTCTTCCACTTGATGAGATACTCTGAAATTGATCAATTTCATAGTTGGCGAGTTCTTGTTTCTTTGACTGCTTCAGGTTCCAATATGATTTTTCCTTCCTCATCAAGTTCTGGCAGTATTGTCTGAACTGGAAGCTTTTCACCTATAACCTTCTTTAAGCATGAAACATGGAAAACTGGGTGCACTCGAGAAGCTGTCGAAAGATCCAATTTGTATGCCATAGTACCTATCTTTTCCAACACCTTGTACGAATCATAATACTTTGATGATAATTTTTTATCCTTCGTAGCTTTCTTGAGGGAAATTTTTTATATGGTTGTAGCCCTAGGAATACCCAATCACCTACCTCAAAACTTCTTTCGCTGCGATGTTGATATGCTTGTTGTTTCATTCTATTATGTCCCATGGTGAGGTTATCCTTTAAGAGTTGGAGAACTTCTTGTTCATGCTCAATGTGATATTCCACTGCATGAACCTTAGAATTTTCTCTTAAATACGATGTGATGGATGGTGGATGATATCCATCAAGTGCCATAAATGGGGTCATTTTTGTTACAGTATGGAAGGAACTGTTATACCACCATTCAGCCAGAGGCAACCATTTGAACCATTGTGTGTGTTTATCAGATACAAAGCAACGAAGATATCCTTCCAAACATTTGTTTAAAATCTCAGTTTGCCCATCATATTGAGGATAATAAGATGAGCTATGAGCTAATTGAGTACCAAGACAAGAAAATATTTTTGTCCAAAAATTTCCAGTGAAAATGGGATCTCTATCACTTACAATAACCTTTGGATTTCCATGTAGCTTTTGAATTGTTTCCATAAATGTAGTAGAAACTGTACTCGCTTTAAATGGATGAGATAATGCATAAAAGTGTGCATACTTGGTAAGTTTTCCCACTACCACCATGATAACACTCTTTCCTTCAGACTTGGGTAAAGCTATGATAAAATTCATTAAAACCTCCTCCCAATGTTGGCTTGGAATGGATAAAGGTTGTAATAGTCCTGGAGTCTTAATTGCTTCAAATTTATTTTATTGGAAAACCAAAAATTCCACCACAAACTTTTGAATATTTGATTTAAGGCCATCCCAAAAAAAATCCTTCTTAACCCTGTGGTAGGTTTTTAGAAATCCTGAGTGCCCTCCTAAGGGAGAGGTGTGCAATTCCCTTATAATCTTTTGTTTGGGTTGGGAATTCTTACATAGGTATAACCGATCCTTGTACCATAACGAATCATTTTTCCAGATAAATGTATCAGATGTACTGGGATCTTTTTGTATATTTTGAATGAGTAGCCACACTTCCTCGTCATTATTCCATTCATCCCTTGCTTCGTTTATCCAATCTGGTTGGGTAATAGAATTGGCACAAGGAAATGCTTCCACATCCTCGTCCTTTCTTGAGAGTGCATCTGCCACAACATTTTGCTTCCCTTTTTTGTAGATGATTTCAAACAAAGTCATAACCCAACATCTTTGTGACCCATTTTGTTGCTCTTCAGAGGATAATCTTTGTTCTAAAAAGTATTTAAGGCTATCATGATCTGTTTTTACCTTGAAGTGTCTTCCCATTAGGTAGGGTCGCCATTTCTTAAGTGCATGTAGTATTGCCAACATTTCCTTCTCATAAATAGATTTGTGTAATTACTTTCCCTTGATTGGATGAATTTCGAAAGCAATGGGTCTTTATTCTTGCATTAAAACAACACCAATTCCATTTCTTGAGGCATCACATTCCACAATAAATGTTTTTGTGAAATCTGGTGTAGCTAAGACTGGTGCTTGGCACATTGCCTCTTTAAGATGTTCAAAGGCCTTTGTTGCTTCTAGAGTCCATGAAAAGGCATCTTTCTTCAATAATGTTGTTAGAGGTGTTGTTATTCTCCCATAATTCTTAGCAAACTTGTGATAATACCTTGTCAACCCGAGAAATCCTAGTAGATGCTTTACGGATGTGGGGATTTTCCATTCCTTAATGGTTTTAATTTTGCTAAGGTCTACCTTAACACCTTCGTGAGATACAATATGACCCAAATATTCCACCTCTTGTACTCCAAAGAAACATTTGGATATTTTTGCATTTAATTGTTTCTCCTCCAATAGTTTGAGCACCATGTCAACATGTTGGACATGATCCTTCCCAAACTTCTTGTAGATTAGTATATCATCAAAAAATACCAACACAAATTTTCTAAGGAAGGGTTTGAAAATGGAATTCATAAAACCTTGAAATGTAGAAGGTGCATTAGTAAGGCCAAAAGGCATGACCAAAAATTCATAATGACCCTCATAAGTTCTAAATGTTGTTTTTGGAATGTCTTCAGTCTTCATTCTAATTTGATGATATCCTGAACAAATATCCAACTTGGTGAAGTAAATTTATCCATGCAATTCATCCAATAATTCATCAATGATAGGAATGGGAAATTTATCTTTAATAGTGAGCTTGTTGAGCTCCCTATAATCTGGACACGTGCGCCATGATCCATCCTTCTTGTGAACTAATACTACAAGAGCAGAGAAATAACATTGACTAGGTTGAATTATACCAGCCTCTAGCATTTCTGCAACCATACGTTCAATTTAACTCTTTTGGCATAGGGATATCTGTAAGGCCTGATGTTTGGAGGAACACTGCCAAGAATTAAATTAATAGCATGATCATGATCACGAATAGGTGGGAGGCCCTTGGGAGTCTCAAATACCTTGGAATGATTGTCTAATACTTTTTGGAGATCTAGAAAAATGGATGATTTCGATGTGGGAACCTCTAGTGAACATAATTGTGCAATTATGCCTCATTGTTCTTGCTTTAGAAGTTGTGTCATTCTGTTATAGTTGATTATCTTTCCTGGTTTCCCTGCAATACCCCTTAATTCAACTTCCTTTCCTTTTGAAGAGATTTTCATGAAAAGTTCTTGAAAATTAAAAGCTATTGTACCCAAGGATTATATCCATTGGACTCCTAGTACAACATTAGCACCACCCATTGGAATTGAAAGCATTGGGCTATTCAATACATATTCTCCCATGGATTGCTTTATATTATGTCACTTTCCTAAGAAATTTATGGTTCCTCCACTTGCAACCATCACTTGACATTATGGTGCTGGATATAGGAAGCAATTTAATTCCTTGGCTATCTTACAATGAATAAAATTATGGGTACTTCCCGAATCAATCAACACTATTACCTTTTTCTTCTTGATATGCCCTTCTATCTTGATAGTTTTAGGAGTGGTAATTCCAACAATGCATTGCAAGATATGGTCGGATTCATTTCTTCTTTTTCTCGGGTTTTATCCTGGTGTATTCCTCTTCTTTTGACGTTTCTTGTTCCTTTTCGTCCTCCTCTTCACAATCCATGTAAAATAATTTCTTCTCAGCACACTTATGACCTTTAGTGTGTTTGCTATCATAACTGTAACAAAGCCCTTTTACTCTTTTTTCTTCCAATTGTTGTGGTGTCAACCTTGTAGGTTGTGGATGGATAGGGGAAGTAACACTTCCATCATTATGATTGTGAGTGGTAGGCTTCCTTGTTGCCATAATTTTTCTTTCCATTTTTCTTGCCAACCTGAATGCCTTCTCCAATGAATCTGGTTCCCAAAGGCGAACCTCATGTTGGATGTTATATTTTAAAGTCCCTATGAACACATCAAACCTATGCTCCTTTGGAATATCTTTTACCCTTATATTCAATTTTTGGAAGTCCTCAATATGCTCCATTATTGAACCCTTTTGTTTGAGATTTATCAATTGGCTAAAAAAAGTGGTGCTTTTTGTATCCTCATAATGTGCTATCATTTCATCCATAAAAATAGCCCAAGTGGCAATTTTTTTACGAGAGTAAAGCCATTGATACCATACAAACTAATTTGGTTCTAAATATATAGTTGCAATGCGTACATTTTGTGTGTTTTGCACATTATGGAGATTGAAAAACTGCTCCATCTATAGTATCCATGTTACGGGATCCTTGCCATCAAACTTCTTCATATCGATCTTTGGAACATGGTGGTTCTTCGATCCAATGTTAGAGTCTATGAAATCATGATTAACATTTATTTTGTTCTCATCCTGAGTTTCCTTTGCTACCCTTTCACCATTAGTAAGCATTCCTTGTAGAAACTTTGTCAAATATGTCTTCAAATTTGTCTGCAAATCTTCCATGCCTTTCTTTAAATCATCCATCTTAGCTTCCATTACATCCATCTTAGTTTCCATGCCATCCATCTTAGCCTCCACACCGTCCATCTTAGCTTCCAATTCATTCATCTTAGATTTTACGCTTTTCTTTAAACCATCCTTCTTAGCTTCTACGTATTTCTTTAAACCATCCATCTTATTTTTTGTTACCTTTGTATGAGTGAAATTTGTTGCACTTGGTTTCGTAATATTGATATATCATGTTGTATTTCTTCCTCTTCTTCATGAGTCATGCTAAAGCTTTCAAGTTGCTTACTAGGTGTTTCCATTTTCTTTCTTCACGGCATCAATTACCGATAATAATGCTTCACTATGCCCCTTGAATTCCTTCAAACTAATTTTTCAAACCAAGCTTATGCAAAAATTTAAAAAAATACACACTTTTTTTTGTAGGAGCTTGATATTGAATCTGATGTACCTATGCAAGTTTAGATCTCCCAGTTCTGAAATCATGACCTGCAGTAGCCCTCTTTGTCCTCTTTCCAATGTCACCAGCCTAATTGAAATTGGATTCTCCAAGGAAGAGTTATTCCAAATCTCCCACGGTTACCTGATTATAGACTAGTTCAGTACAACAAACTTGTACAACATGCCACATGCAACTGTTTCAACCTGAGGACCTAAAACCGATACACAGAAAACTATAGTCTATCCTTGTTCTATAACTTCTTATGAAATTTCAATTTTATTCTTAGAGAGAAATTTATGATGATTTTACCAAGGTCACCTGTTTAGGATGTAATTCAGGAGCCTGCAGAAACCCTAAATGTCTCAGATTATATCTCTGAAAATATAGCAAGACAAGATATGAAATTCAAACCCAAGGTTAAGACCGCTTTCTTCTCAGATAGGTTTTTTTCTAGCTTCTGAAACTTCATTGAGAACAGGTTATAGCGAAACTTCCACGATGACCTGTTTTAGATGAAATTATGGAGCTTGCAAAAACCCTAACTTCCTTAGATCATATCTCCAAAAATAAAGCGAGACAATATCTGAAATTTGAACCCGAGCTTCAACAAGATTTCTTCTCAAATGGCTTTTTCTTTTAGCTTCTGAAATGTCACAAACAAAAAGTTATAGTGAAAATACCACGATGACCTGTTTGGAGTAGCGAAACCCTAGAATCCAAAGCTCTAATACCAAATGTTATGAAACTAGCTCACAAACAGATAGAAAAGATAGATCATCGCCTTAGGAATAAGCCTCTTCGAGGTGAAACCTCCTTTACATTACACAAATGAACAATTCTTGGATGATTCAAATGACAAAACCAACTTTCTATATATAGGAGTCTACGGGGTCACAATATAACCAAGTCGATCTAATAATAATAGTAATATAAAGGCACAAAAATAACAATAGAGGGATTCTATGTGGCACAATAATAACAATATGGGAACAATAGGGGCACAATAATAACAATAAGGGATACAACAACAATAATAATGGGGGGATCACTAATATTATAGGGACCTAACTCCTTGGAGATGATCTATAGGCATCTTCGACTCATTTGGAGACCCATGAGGTTATCGTTGTGCCCCCACACCCACTGGGAGCACTATAGGTTAATTGTTTGGATAAAAAGGGTCCAACCCCTTGTCCATCAATTTTAAGGGTCCTATTCCTCATTATGGAACCTATGGACCTCATCATGCCACTTGGAGGACCCTACAACATGTATTATTCATCATCCCACCTCTTAAGAAGCTTATTATTTCATTTATGAGCTAGCTTGGTGGGTTTGTCACCAAAAGTTATATTATTAGCACATTATTATATTTTTGGGGCTTATGTTAGCCTATGAGACTAATTCAAACTCCTCATTAGTGTATAAATACAAGTGAGATGAGTTCATCTTCTCATCCTCATTTTGGATTGAATATCTTATCTCTTGGGAATTTTGCACTTTTTCTTGGAGGATGAATTGGAGCTTTATGGATGAATTTTTATGTTTGGATTTGTTTTATCTTAACTTGGAGCTTCTTTATTGTCAATTTGTGGATGGTGGATATGTTCTATTACATGTGAGTACATGTTTTCAATGCTATTCTTGTTTTACTTCTTAAATTGTGGAATTTTGTCTCTATATAGCATCTCTCAATGTATGGGCCGTGTAATTTTTTAATGAAATTTCCTAGGGATAATTCTATCAATGAATTCATCTTGACAAGCCATCACCTTTTGCAAGTCAAAGTATAAATTTGTAAGTTTTCTTCCCTTTGCTCTAGAAGGAAAGTGAGGTAGTCTTGAGGCCTCCTTGACTAAGAAACAATATCCTCATTCATATTTATCCTAGAATCCATTCTCCCAAGAATAAAACATTGATATATCAAGAGTTGTTCACTCAAAAATTAACCCTTTTCACCTTATTCTAGGTCTAACCAAGTTGGGTCACCTAGGGCATCATTTTCTCGACAAAATAGCCCTCCAAAAAGTTCAAACTTCTAGCCTCTCCTACATTGGCGTGTCCTCAAGTCATCCTCTAATTTTGAAGGAATTTTTATGATGGATTTCTGAGATAACCGAAGCCCTAGTCCCGAGATCAAACTTTACCTTGATATCCCCAAGGCTAGTGCCTCATAGGATCAATTTTACACCTTTAAGTAAAATTTATTTCTTTGATCCTTTCCCCCTCCTTATCTTGGTTAAAAAAATCATTGGTTGCTATATTATTGCCTTTTAACTTGGGTTGGGTCCAGTGGGTCCCATGTGGTCCCACTCCTTTGAAAAGACAATTCTTTAAGAACCATCTAGGATACTAATTTTAATAAGTATTTTAGGGATTGGGAAACTCTTTCACAAGTCATATTCCATAAAACTGACCCTCAAATCCCCACATCCTTCTCCTATAAGACATTGTACCATGCTTAGAAAGCAATCAAGCTCCAGTTTTGACCCTCTTCTAGAAAGGGATTACTTGGGTCACTCCATATCCACTTGTTGATTTATCATTCATTTGTGATTCCATGCATAACGGGTCTCCTCCCATCGGTGAAAGTCTGTAAATAGTAGGGAGCCTTAGCTGAGGTGACAGTGGGCCAAGTCTCCAATTGTTTCCCTTGATCTAGCATATGACCCTTTAGGAATCACCTTTAGGTCCCCTACTAGTTTGAGTGGTAACATGATGAAGCACGATGGATTTAATATGAGGTATTGCATTCATAGGAAAGTGTGACATGCATTGGCTATATATTAGCTTAAGCACTGCATTGAACATGTGTGAACATTGCAACCAATGTGTATGATAAGGCACCCATATCATATGCAATCTATACAAAGATAAAAACATAGTGTATTGAGGAAGTAATGACATAACATAATCCAAAAGGGGCTTCAATATGGTTTGTTGGTGAAATGAAAAGAAATATCAAATAATGCATTCAAATGATGACCAACCATAGTTTTAAAAACTGGAACGGTGATTGGGCCTATCCACCTAATAAACCAGGTTTCAAACCGGAACCTGTGATGAAACCGATCTACCTAATAAACTAGGTTTCAAATCAAAATAGGTCATACAAGGACTGGTTAGATCTCAATGAACCAGTCTTCAAAAAAATACATTAAATAAATAACTTTTAATGAAAAAAAACTATTTTTAAGATTCAAAACCATGATTCCAAGCTAACAAAGACAAAATATCCAAATTTTTCTCATCTATATAACATGTAAAGGTGAATATATCAAAATGGAACCAAATGAAATACATATCATCAACAAAATACATAAAACAATGAGGCTCTAAATGGCCTATAAAGTCCAAAAACAATGCTACAAGCTATGAAGTCATTGGCCTACTACAAGACTACAAGACTACATATGATCAATCACCAAATTCATCACCACTACTAGACATAGCATCATCATCATGAGCTACATAGACATCATTTTGTTCAGAGTTTGAGGATGCCTCAGCCTCATCTGCAACCTCAGTAGTAACACCTCAACCAATAAAAATAGAAGTGGACCTAATGGAAGCACGAGTTGGTTGAGTTGCATGAATAGTGCCTTCCATTGGTTGTTTTCCTTTTCTTGATGCACCTACTAATCCCGGTTCTGATGGTGCTACCAAATCTACTTCACCCCCCATAATGCCATGTCAATATCAGAGTCAACACCAAACACAGGATCTTCAATCTCCTCCACCAATTCTGAATTTGGATCAATATAGTCCAACACAATGGGATCTAGATCAGGTGTTACGTTCATCATTTTGTTCCACCTTTTCTCATCTTCATGTGTATGCACTCAAAAACAAACCAATTACACTGACAACCTGAAGCAATGCAAGTTTGGCTGAGGACTCTAATTGCAAACTTTTGCAACTGAGGACATTGGCCACCAAATGACTCCCACCAATGTGCTACAAAGAAAAATACATTAATTAGTAACTTAGTTCATTTCATTACTTATTTACACATGAAAAGTATTTATAGATAATTTGAATTGTAAATTTGTAAAAAATTTAACTTGAAAATTAAAACAAATTGGAATTTCTTACCCGATTGATCCACATCTCTTGCAACATTTGCCAAGTTTCTATCAAAAGTACTAGTTGCCATACTAAAAAGAGAAAGTTGTTTATGTATTTCCAACTGGTCCACATGGATAGGAACCATACGCTCCAAGCAATCAATCAATCCATCTCTTACCTCCCTAACCTGCAAAGCTCCTAACTGAGATTTATAATGATACTTTGCGTTCAAAAAGTACCCAGCCACATGTATAAGACGTTGGAGTTGTTTGTCCCATCTGTTATCAATGATCTCCCATATACAGCCATATTTAGCTAACCTATCCTTGAAAGTTGCTAATATATGCTCCTTTGCCTAATCCATAGCCTCATATATGTAGCCCATGGCCAATTTTTCCCCATCCACCATCCTTAGCACCTTAACAAGGGGCTCAATAATTTTCACAAGCTCTGCAGACATTTTCCAAAAATAATTGTCAAAAAAATTATTTTTGGTGTCTTTACCATCTTGTCTACGATCCCATCGAGATTCAATCCAATCATCAGAAGAAAAAATGTCTGCAGGTTTTTTTGTTGAGAATCGAGACATTGCAATGGGAGGAAATGAGTTGCAAATCTTGTAATTGCAAGCCTAACAAGCTCTTTTCCCCCACTGTTTTTCCTCATTAGGCTCAATACCCATGAGTGGTTGTAGACTTATTTTGTAATGCACTTTGCATGCTCTACAAAAAATTTTACCCACTCCACTTTGCCTATGTCCTCAAGCATGAGGTTTGTACAATGTGCAGCACATCGAGTCCAAAATATGGTCTTATATTTTGAGTCAAGCATATTTCCAGCAATAACATAATTTGAGGCATTATCTGTGATGGCCTGCACAACATTTTCCTCCCCCACTTCCTGAATAATCTCATTTAAATATCATATAGAATGGTTTCATCCTTCACCTTATCAAATACATCAATTGATCTCAAAAACATAGTTCCTTGAGGGAAAGAAACAAGGAAATTAATGATAGTGCGGTTCTCTGCATTGGTCCATCCATCTGACATGATGGAACAACTTGTTTTGAGTCGTGACTCTTTATACTCATCCAAATTCTCATCAATGGAAGAAATTTATTTTTGTAAAATATCTCCCCTCGAGTCATGCGTAGTAGGGCCTTTGAAGCCCTTTCCTACAACTATAACATAGTCCTACATAGCTTGGTAATAAGGTGAGAGAGAAACATTAAATGGGATATCTACATCATACCACCATCTAGCAATGTATTGATAAGAAGTTTCTTTGCAAAAAATTTCCATTGTTCATCCAAAGAGGATTGACGACTTGGCTGGGAGGAAGTGGATAAGCAGAGCAAGTGGTGGAAGAGGATGAGAAATAACTCTGGGTGTTTGTTCTATTTGTTCCTTTAGATTGTTGGCCAAGAGCAGGAGGAACATAGTGAAATGGATCATTGGTGGAAGAGATAGAAGAGGAGGCTTGGATCTCATAATCATCATACTCCCTCTCTTTCATGGTTTGTAATAATTCCCTCTTCCTTGAAATCTCTTCTTGGATGGCCTTCTCCCTAGCCTTATCCTCCTCAAGATTTTTAAACTTAGCAAGGTATTCTACCCTAACAGGACCTAACACTTCATTTGGTGCTTCACATGGCTTTACTTGGCCTCTTATCCCAACCAAGTGTTGTTTCAATATGAGAATACCCTCACGTCCAATAGATTTATTGCAAAATTTGCATATAATTTTTCCATTAATCACATCACAATGAGCCCATGTAGTATCCTTGGCCTTTGGAGCCATGTTAGCTTGAAATAATTAAAATTTGCAAAGGAATCTACCATTTAAAAAGTTTGCAGTTAAGAAAAATCTAAAACCTAAGATAAATTTATGGAAAAAAAATGCATATGTAGCCTACAAAATTTGATATCATAGAACTAGAGATTTGATGGCATAGAACACATAAAAATTTAATACATGGACAACAGTGAATGAGGAATTTTTCAAGTGAAAATCCTTACCTAGAAATGCAAACTAGCTTCCTTAGCCTGCTCTTGAAGATGCCAACTCTACTAACAGCTCCAAACTATCTCCAAAGTAGCTCCAACTCCAACTGCAAGCCTCCAAGATGACTACTCTAACAAAAACTCAACACTCTTCAAGCTCCCAATCAAACTCAAAAAAACTCAAAATGAGATTTGTGGGGAAAATGAGGGGGTTGAGCTTCTTTTAAAGGCTTGGAGATGGTGATTTTGGAGGGAAACAACCCTTACCTTCCCTCCAAAACACCCAGGAAGCTTCCTGACGTCGTGTGGGTCTGTCATGGCCTTGGCAATGAATCGACCAGTTTGGTATGGAACCAACTTGTTTGACCACATACCGGCCATTTATGTTCTAAACCGACCAGTTTGAGCCAATTTTTGTGGTCTTTTGGAAAAATAGGGCCATAAACTAGGTTTTTTGTCTGGTTTCCAATCCAATCAGGCTGGTTCTTAAGACTATGTGACCGACACGATGAATCATTGGAAACCATACGATGGCAGGCTAAAATACTATAGTAATGTTAGTAATGTTTCAAAAAATAATGTGATTGCAAACCAAAGGGTGCAATAATGTGTACTTTTGATGAATGCATACGTTGAAAACATCGTTAACTTGAAAGTTGATTTAATCACACAAATGATACATTGGAAAATATGGAGTATGTTTCAATAATGATGTATTGAAGCGTAATTTTCCAAGCCTATACAAGAACACTACACACTTCTTTAATCTAGCCTCGAACCCTCTACCTCTATCCAATGCGCTCATGCTCATGCTCATTCCCTGACTCCCTCAGTGCATTGCACACTCCCAACCTTCGGTCTAGTCGATCCTTATCCTTTGATAGTGCGTTATGCACCCAAGTATGGGACTTTCCTTCTCAATCCACAATGTTATGAATGCACCAGTGCTATCACAATAGTTCCATAAAGCCTCAAGCCATAATCCCCTGCTGCTTGACATCTCACCCCCATTGATGCATGACTTTCAAAATTATATTATACTCTTGCACAAGAAATGTTTTATTCGCAGTATGATAGTTCATCTTCTCATAAAATAACAAATTATAGGTTTTCTCTTGAACACATTTCATCATTGATGAAGTTGAAAAATGTAGAGATGGGAAGACATTCATTAAATGCATACAAACGTCACAAGAAAATCCAATATAGTAACAAGAAAATGTGAGTATATTGAAGGGTGCATTATAGGTATACAACAACCCACACGATGCAAGGAGAAGCACAAGGTTTATTAAGACTTGGGGATGCGAGTAAGGAGATGAGCATTCATACAGTCAGTGAATCAACTCTGGCATCAAGATGAAAGGATCATTTTAATTGATGTGAAATATTACTAGCCTTTTGACACTAATTATGTAAATCAATTTCATAATTATATTTTTGGTATTATGATGAAAATGTTTTATTTTGCATCCTAATGAATGGTTATACATTTTGTAGGATTGGAGTGAAGGAATGATTGATGGTATTTTATATATATACACTTCACGAATTCTTGATCCCAGTCAATAACAATTATTGAATAATCTAACTAGCACCAATCTGACCCTTGGACAAAACGAAGGCACCATCAAGTTACATTACATTAGCTTGTTGAATTTTGGATGATCAAGTTGCAAATGTATCATTTGTCATTAATGAAAAATATTGAAATTATGGAAAATCTCAAGAAAGAATATCAAAAGATCACCTAGAAGCTCTAAAGTCATTGTGAAAGTCTAAAAGTCTCAAGGGATATCAAGAGTCACTTGGAAGTCGAAAGGTCATGAGGGAGTCCAAAGGTCATAGTAGAAGGTAAAAGGTCATCCTCCTCATTTCTATAAATTTAACCTCATGCCTCAAACAAAGGACTTTTAGCACTTAAGCTAGGCTACTAATTAGATTGTTACTTTATGCTTGAGGAGCTGAAAGCATTGTTAGGATATTCCGACACATAGGAAGTAGTTAAGTATAACTTGGTCTAGTATAGAGTTAAGTAAAGTGTGTTTCTTTACTATGTACTTTTGTAACTTACAATCTGACGGTCACGATATGTAGTGATCCGACGATTCATTCTCTCCTCGGTATTACCGACACTTGATCCATGGCTTAACACCCGATTGGTCCATGATCTCTATTTAAAGAGCATGGAGGGTCATTTGTAGGGTAACCGTTCATGAGAGAATCTTATGTAAATTTTCATTCTTCTATTAATAAATTTCCTAAAGTGGCCGCGTTGGCTCAGGTCATGGATTGTTTCCCTCTTTGAGGGTTTTAACCACGTCAACAATACTAGTGTATTGATCTATGATCTGTTTGTGAGCGGTGTCCTTTGGTGTTCTGTCTGAGGAAATTACCCTGTAAATTCCTACATGTATCAGAGCTTGGAGTCAGGTTCGATTCCCCCAAGTTGTGTTTGAGGGGGGGTGTTGGAAGAATCACCGCACCTCTATAGGATCTGTAATTTCCACCCTGGGGATCCTAGTTACTGCTTGTAATGTTTACCAACACCTGCGGGTTTTGGTGTAACGACAATCATGTCTCCAACAAATGGTATCACATGGTTTATAAGGTTGGCATCACTACTAGTGAGGATAAGGTCATCAAAATAAAGAACAAGAATGATAAGAGACTTGCCCATTTTCTTGGTGTAGACAATATTGTCAGAATGACACCTAGAAAAGCCAGTTTCTAAAAGAAAGTTATCCATTTTGGCATACCAAGCCCGAGGAGCTTACTTGAGACATAAAGGGATTTCTCAAGCCGACATACATGGCTGGAGTTTGTTTGTATAAAGCCAGTAGGTTGTTGCATATAGATTTCTTCATGCAAGTCCCCATGCAAGAAGGCAGATTTAACATCCATCTGATGGACTTCCCATTTAAAAGAGGCAGCAAGGGAAAGAACAAGGCAGATAGAGTTCATGAAGTTGCCACTAAGGGGGGATAGGCTCTAGTGCCTCCTTCCTTCTCTTATTATGTCATATTTGTACATTCTTCAATCCTATCCCAAGTTGTTCTTAAGGGGGGATGTTAGGATATTCCGACACATAGGAAGTAGTTCAATATAACTTGGTCTAGTATAGAGTTAGGTAAAGTGTGTTTCTTTACTATGTAATTTTGTAACTTAGAATCCTACGGTCACGATATGTAGTGATCCGACAGTTCATTCTCTCCTTGGTATTACCGACACTTGATCCGTGGCTTAACACCCGATTGGTCCATGATCTCTATTTAAAGAGCATGGAGGGTCATTTGTAGGGTAATCGTTCACGAGAGAAGCTTATGTAGATTTTCATTCTTTTATTAATAAATTGCCTGAAGTGGCCGTGTTGGCTCAAGCCGTGGATTGTTTCCCTCTTTGAGGGTTTTAACCACGTCAACAATATTGGTGTATTGATCTGTGATCTATTTGTGAGAGGTGTCCTTTGGTGTTCTGTCTGAGGAACTTACCATGTAAATTCCTACAAGCATTCGCTCTTGGTAGCCTATAGGTGGATGGATTGTGAGGTTAATGCTATGTTATGAAGTTGATATGAACCGAGTCTCGTCCCACTATTGGGTTTTGATAAGCTTGTTGTACATGTATTTGAACGGGTGAAAATATTAATGAGATTTTTTTATGTTCATGCATTGATTCCCATGCATTCCCTTGTTGTTATATTTTCTATCTAGTATTTCAATTATGTATGCATGTGGTTTACACACCAGTTACATGTTTATGAACTAATTCATTTTCATGCAACTTGTGTGTTAGATTTGAATATTTTCCCTTAATTCATGTTAATGTTAGAGGTTGATTGTGAACTAATTTGCAGTTAATTGCTAGCACTTTCCCTTTATGTACGTCTTAGTTAGTTTCAGCTATATGATGCTTCCTTAAGGCATGCTATTTCTCATGATGTTGTTTTTGAATTCTTATATCATATTCAGCAAGCTATCATTGGAGAGTTGATCTCATCCTCAATATTCTAGCATATTGCATTTGGTCTCACATTTATCTCTACATTTGATATCAAAGAGAAAAAAACACACACACATATCATGGTTGTCAAGATGGTATCCTAGATGGGGCTCCTATCCCAAATAGTGTGAGGTCTAATTGGGACTTCATACCGAGGAGACCCCCTAGTGTTGGCAGATTTTCTAGCACCATCAACTGTACAGTAAGAATAAAGTTGCCCAGTGTATCATATTCTTACCTACATGATGTTCTATATCTTCCTCAGTTGTGGAGGAACTTGATATCTCTTGTGCACATTCTCCAATAAGAAAATTCCATTCATTTTTTTTATGTAAATATTGAGATAAGGAGGAATTCCAAAAACAAGATTTTGATGATTGGAGAGGAAGAATATAGGTTTTTGAAGCTAAAGGGGGCATCAACATCTTCTGCACAACATTCTTCCCATCTCACTCAACAAAATGAAGATACAATGTATTCAAGTCTTATGTGGCATGCTATGTTTGGACATATTAATTATGATCATCTTCATTTGATGAATAATAATGGTGTTTCTGGTCTTCCAACTATTCCTAGAAAACTAAAGCAATGTTCTGCCTGCATTCTTATCAAACATAGAAAACAACCATTTCATGAATCCAATTCTAGAGCATGTAGAAAACTTGGTTTGATTCAATCAAATTTGTGTGGTCCTACACTTGTAATTTATGCAAATGGAAATAAATACATCACGATGTTTCTTGATGATTACACCAAAATTTGTTGGGTATCTTTGTTGAAAGACAAGTCTAAAGCCGTTGAAACATTTAAAAACATTCATGTATGGATTGAAAATGAAGCACAAACTAAGATTGGTATCCTTCATACTAATAATGGAAAATAATACACTAGTAATGACTTTGAATCCTATCTTCAACAACATGGGATCCAACATCAAGCAACAATTACATACGATCTTCAACAAATTGATGTAACTAAAAGGATGAAAATAACATTGTTAAATATGGTCTGCTCCATGATGTTCTTTAAGAATGTAAAATTGATGTTTTGGGATGAATAAATTTTATATGAAATCTATGTAAATAATTGGTGTCTATCACATTCTCTTTGAAACAAGACTCCTTACGAAATGTGGTATAATCACAACCCCTCCATCGAGAATATCGGGGTTTTTGGTTCCACTTGATATGCCTTGATTCCAAAACAATAGAGAAACAAACTAGATGCAAGGATTCGTAAATGAATTTTCTTGGGGTACTTGAATACCACCAAGGTCTATTGTCTTTATGATGAGGCAAATAAGAAATTCATACTTTATAGAGATGTTATATTTGTTGAGTCCACCAAAAGTGATGACTTTTTTGAGAGATATCTTAATAATCTAGAATTATTTCTCTGATGAAGGCATATCATGAAATTGAAAATGAGATCCAAATGTTGAAGTGGGATCCCAAATATAGGTCAATCTTTGGAATCTTCCTCTACAAAATCAACTTCTCATGAATAAGTTCCAGACAACTCATCAGGTTTGTATGACCTTATAAGCAGACTTGAAAAGATGAACTTTAGTCATGCCACACCATTAGAGGAACCATCTAATCCTTCTCCAAAATAACCAAATTGGTTGATCAAGACACTTAAAAGTGTCCATCCTTATGAGATAGGAAATAATGGAACCATGAGTTCTATTAAAGATGACAATGGAGGTGCAAATTCAGGTGATGTGGATGACACACATATTTCATTTAATTGTGAATTGAATTTGTCCAATGCTTTTGAACCCACTTCCTTCAAAGAAGTTGTTTTTCATGAAGAATGGAATGAAGCCATGCAGAAGCAATATGATGTGCTCATCAAAATGGAACTTGGAATTTGGTGGACCCTCCATATGAAACCAAACCAATTGGCTCCAAGTGGATCTTCAAAAACAAGTATAAGTCATATGACTCACTTGACAAGCACAAATCAAGGGTCATAGAAAAAGGATTTTCACAAAAACGAGGTGGTTAATATGAGGAAACCTTCACTCCCATAGCAAAATAGGCGACCATTTGGACCATATTCTCCTTGGAAACACGTAATGGATGGAAAATACATCAAATGGAGGTGAAGATATCTTTCTTGAATGGGGATTTGATTTTTTTTTAATGTTGCAGCCTAAGGGTTTTGTTGTCAAGCGAAAACAAAAGGTATGCAAGTTCACCAAGTCCCTATATGGTCTAAAATAGGCACCATGAGCATGGTATGAAAAGCTAATTGAGCATATTCTGAAGCTAAATCTCAAATACTACAATCTTGATGACACAACTTTTTTTCCCAAAAACATTTGCAAAACAACTATGTATTGATGAGCACCAGTATTGCAGCAAGAATGATGCAACTCCTGGGCTACCAGCTTTAATTTATCAACCTGAGGTTCATACAAACTTGGAGGTGACAGTGTTGTATACACAAGTAAAAGTGATGATTCTGCCTTTTGTCACTATTTAGCTGGCAAGCGACCACTAGGGTTTTCAAGCCAGACTTCTATGGATTTAGAATGAGCTTGGTTCCTTGATGAAAGAAAGAGAAATCTACTATAAGAGAGAGATGATCTACTGCAATGATGAAAAAGACCGAAATTCAATGCTAAGACACAATGTCATTTCCTAATTAACTGCTAAGAAACTATGCTTTGCAATAATGCTAAATTAACATGAACAAAATGCTATTGTCCTAAGCATGGAAGTTAAAAACACCAAACATCACTATTGTGTATGTAAAGGACTGAAATAAATTTGTTTTTGTCTTTTTATTCTTTTCATGAAAAATCAAGTGTGCAAGCTAATCTTTTTTGGTGATGTGGCAGGTGGATTAGGGATGCTAGTGGATGGCTGGAAGGTTTAGGAGGTGGTTGGAAGGTTTGGGAGACCCTTGGGTGACCTTGGGTGGCTTCCTAGAGGTTTTTCCTCAATTCGGCCTCAAAACAAACCACTACAGGAAAACCTACAGGATTCCTTATATTTCTACAAGATACAGCCGAGAGCAAAATGATGGGTGGTGGAGGTGATGGAAGGCTTAGGGAAGGTGGTTGATGGGTGGAATGGAGTGATAAAAGGACTAGGTTCACTCATAACCCAAAAACAAGGTTAGGAGATGGTTGGATTTCCTCAACATGCTTGGAATAATTTCAATGTAAAATGATGAAATTAATAAAGGTCTTGGTGAAAGCAAGGAATGTTTATGGGTGGATGAAGTTGGAAGGCGGTTGCTTGCTATGATATCTCCTTCTACTTCTGAAGAACCTACTTTGCATCAAACATGTGTAATTTCCAAAAATTCATGTAAACAAGCAGAATTTAATGAACTAATTATATACCTCAGGCACGAGGAAAGTTGTTGAATAAAATGGAATCATGGATGAAATCTACTGCAAGATTGAAGATAGAAGAGATGGAAATGAAATCCTACACTTAAAAAACTGATCAAATGCTAGTTCAAGTACAGTGAACTCTTAATCTTATAAAAGAAATGGAAATCTGTCTTTTTGGGGCTGCATAAGGGTCATTTCCTCACATCATGATCCCGGAAGGAAGAAGTGAGTATGAGAAACCTACTGACAGCTTTGTGGTGCTTCTTTGATCCCTCCTAACCTACTACTGAAGTAAATCACAAATGGAAGCAAACTAATAAGCAACTAATCAAATCTACACTACTTGCAATGAAATACTTCTAAAGACAATTGAATCATGAATCTATGAAACTAAGCTAAAAATACATATACAAGAAGAGGAGCCTTTTCATGAGCCCCAAAAATGGGTAATTATATGGGCTCATTTAGCCTCCTAATTGGACTTAATCCACCATTCTCATTAGTTTATTGCATGTTTTTTATTATATTTATGCTAATAGAGTGAATTGGGTGAGTCATTATGCCAAAAATTCTAATGTGTGCTTTATGCAGATTTTTGGTCAATTTTGAGACAAAATCAAAGGTTGAAATGAGCACTTGGCAGCCAAATTCATGGAAGAACAAGGGAGAGGATTTGCAGGAAGGTGTCCCCTTCATTTATGAGCCCTTACCTCGAATTCTCCATCAAAAACTCGGAGCACAAGGGGCAGCCAAGCAAGTCAAGTAGGACTGCTGTTAACTGCAAGTTTTGGCAGCCGAGTCCCTAAATTTTAGGAGGACTGATGGGGTCCTCAATTTGTATAAATAAGAAGGCTTAGGGCCTCATTGGAGTTAGTTGGTTGTTATTCAGAAGTTAGTCAGTCTTTATTCTATTTTTAGTCAAATTTTAGTCAGATTGTAGTTAGATTTTAGTCAGTAGGTTAGCACTTTAGTGCAACTCTGTATCAGCACATTTTTGAGCTTTTTCTTGTAGACAATTTTTGGGATGTAACTATTATTTTTTGATCAATAAAGATGAATCCAGCTTTGCACCAGCTCTAATCTTTCTTAGGAGGCTGTAGCTCTTAGGGTTGGGCCTAACCCAAGTGCCAGTACCCCATTTGTGCACTTTTATGTGTCTTTGCTGCATTCGTAGAATAATTTCTGTTATTTAGGTTAAGATCTTGCTTTGTTACTTAGGTTACTTTTGATGATTAAGATAGAATTTTCTGCTTCAGGTTGATTTGATAGGTTGGTAACAGAAAACATCTTCAAAAAAGGCCATCAAGTAACCCTTGATCTCACCTCTCCCTCCTTGGGACCATGAGCTGAGACCAAGGCGGCCTTGCTGCCACAAAAACATTGTTTTTTCCTCTTCATGCAATTGCTAGTGTTAGATTCTTAGTTAGGAAAGTTGATACCAGTTGTACTTGCATGCTTAGAATCTGTTCTTGCTTAGCTTCCATAGTTATCTTGCATGATTTTCTGCCAATAAACTTCTGGTTTGTAGGTCAAAGTAGGTCAAAATAGCTAGATATTTGGTTTTTCTAGTCTTTCTTCGATGAGTCTTGAGAAATAGTGTGTAGAGCATCTGTAATACCTTCCTTTCTATCCTTCCTAGATGATACCACCGGCTCCAACCCCTAATTCCAGATTCCTTCCCTTCATTCTCCAACCTTTTCCAATTTGACCTAATTCCCATGTCTTTGTGCAACCTTGCTCCCTCCATCCTTGAACCAAATCTGACCACATTAACCACTCCTTAGCTTCATTCACCTGGTCCTAGACCCCTTAACATCTTTATCCAACCTCCATTTCCACTTTCCCACAATTTTTCCACCATCAACCCTCCAAAATCCTCTTTCGGATCTTCCTATAGAACATCCTGTAGAACCCCTGCAGACTTCCTGTAGAAGCTCACGTGAGCAATTTTTTGAGACCTGATCACTATGAAACTCTATGGAAGGGTGTTAGGGACCCCTTAGACCCCTTCACATCCTCATCCAACCTCCATTTCCATTTTTTCACCTTTCTTCCACCATCAACCCTCCAAAATCTCCTTTCGAAACATCTTGTAGAACATCCTGTAGAACCCTTGCAGACTTCCTGTAGAAGCTCAGGAGAGCGATTTTTCGAGATCCGAACACTTTGAAACTCTCTGGAAGGGTGCTAGGGACCCCTTAGGCCCTCTTCTCACCTTCCCAACCTCCTGCAAGTGCCTATTCCATTTCCTTTCACCAATCAACCTCTGCACAGCCAGCAACACTTAAAACACATGCATAATAATTTTGCCAACTTACTCAAAAATAAAAAAAAATAAAAAAATTCCATATTTTACTTCAGAAGTAGCTAGTCACATGAATTTTACCTTTCCAAGAGTTAATGGCATCCATTTCCACTGCTTTCATCTCTTTTCTTGCACCAGTAGGGTTAGTCGGTAAAACTAGGGTTTGCATTTCTTTTCAGCTTTCAACTTCTTTCTACAAGTAGACTAGCCTCCTTTGAGTTAGCTTTCATCCATCACAGTTAAAAGATTCTTCTAAGAACTCATAGAATTTGGCTTAAGCTCCTAGCAAACTTTTGCCAGCTGATCAAGTGACAGTCGCGGCAAGAGCTAGTACTTTTGCATACAGCACCATCGCTTCCAAGTTTGTTACGAACTACCGGGTTGATAAAAGTAAAGAAGGGAGCCCTAGGAGTTGCAACATTATTGCTACAATACTGGAGACCACCACCTTTGTTGCTAGGGTTGGGTCCTAATCCAAGAACTTCAGCCCTCTGAGTTAACTTAGTGCTAGATCAAGAAAAAGCTCATTCTTATTACCAAAACAGAAAATTACATCAAAATCTTCCACAAGTCTGGAGCTCAAAAATAACTAGAGTTTTTACAACCAAAATTCAAATCCTAATGAGGCTCTAGGCCTCTCTACTTATAAAACTAAAGTCCCCAATGACTTCCTTAAATTTAGATAGGCTCGGCTCCCAAACTCAAGAAGAACTAACTCTTTGTCTATCACTTGCTTGGCTGCCTTTTGATCTTCGTGACTTGGTTGCTTGCACTCTGAGCTGATGTGATTAATGGAGGAATATTCAAATGGGGGAGGAGTAAATGAGGAGGATTTACCTCCTACAATCTCTCTCCCTTTTCCCATTCGAGTTTCAAACCTTAGTCTTGCCAAAATTCCTTGATTTTCTCTTTGAAACCTGCATTCAATGCATATTAGTCCACTAGTCATAATATCTCACTTTAACTCATCTCATTAAACAAAATATAATCAAAACATGTAGTAAGTTGTGAGAAGAGTTGATTTGAATAATCTAGGAGGTGAATTAGAACCCATATAATTACCCAATGATGAGGCTCATCATGTATCTTGTAGTATATGTTGATGGTTTGTTAATAACTCAAAAATATGAAACCTATATTGCATCCATGAAGAAACAACTGAAGAAAGGTTTTGAAATGACAAATTTGGGACATATTCATTATTACATGGTATTGAAGTCATTTAAAATTCAAAATACATATTCATTTCCCATTAGAAGTACATTGGATAACTATTGAAAATATTTGGCATGGCCAAATGAAACTCACTCTTTACTCCAATGGAACATAATTTGAAGCTTACATCGAAATAAGGGAATGAATTATAGGATGCAATGAAATACAACCAACTTGTAGGAGTCTCATATATCTCACGACAATTAGAACAAACGTCTCATATGTTTTTAGCATCCTTTCTAAATTCATGAAAAAATAATGTGAAGGACATTGGTATGCTACAAAAAGAATCCTGAGATACTTAAAGGTAACTCAAGATTATGGACTCAAGTACACCAAGGTGGACAACTTCGGCCTTTCACATTTTTATTGGGACAACAAAAATGGGGTATCAACTTTAAGATACCTCATGAGTCTATGATCAACAAATGTCTCCTAGAGATCATGCAAACAATTAGTTCTAATAGATTCCACAATAGAGGTTGAATATGAGCTTGCCAAAGAAGCAACAATAAAATTGAGTGACTAGGGAAAATACTTGAAGACTTGTAGGAGAAAGAAGTGAACTCAGCTCTACTTGTCAATAATACTTATGCAATCAAGTTGGCCAAGAATCCTAGATTCCATGATCAAACCAAGCACATCAACACTAAGTATCATTTGATTTGATACCATGTAGAGGCAAAAACTATTCATTTAAGACATTGTTCCACGAATGAGAAAATCGCAGACATTTTCACCATTTAAAAGTACAAAACGATAACAGGGCTCACAAACACCTCTTCATATTAGGGGGAGTGGAGTGTTAGACACCTTAATCCTCTAGGATTATGGCAAATTGTAATTAGTTGTAAATATGAAACGAAAAGGTTATTGGCAAACTAACAACTCATGTAGTTGGAGAATCGTTTCTCCTTGTAATAAATTTGTATATATCATTAATGAATAATACATTGGATTTTTTGAGCATGATCCTCATATTGACACTTTCTAACAAATGTACAGAAAATTAGAGTGCAAATAATAAGATAATGCTAAATCTTTTGTAGTGAATTACTCCATATGATACACATTGATTACTACAATTTAAATATCATAGGATGGGACATTGTTCCCTTTGTTTTAATATTGTCCCTATTAATATCTAATATAAGATAATTATTCCACTATCCTTCTTATCCCCACCACCACCACCTTCCTTCTTATAGACCCCCGCCTTCTTTCTTCACTTATCCTTTTTATCCTCTTCCTAATTGTCTCCATCCTCGAAACCGATCCCTTCTCTTCAAAGTTCAAGGCTAATTCTCTCCCTTGAATTTTTCAAATCATTTTTTCAAGAATGATAAAGAGACATTTCACATACAAAATCAGGTTGTCAACTAACAATGCATTTCAATGCAATAATATCACATATGTTGATAAAATCCCAATATAAGTATATATGGCTTCCTTAAACCCATTGAATACCCATAACTCAAATAAATATGAAATAAACAAAATCAGAGGCCCACATGATCCCTTGAATATGTTATAAGCTTGAAATAAACATCCATGGAAAACATGTGTGGAGCAAAAATATTGGAACTTGCTTACAAACTAGTGATATATTCCATTAAAACTCTATGAAAAAGCATATCTCATTGCCCACACATTAACGCACTTGTACAATAATCTATACAAGACATATACTTTACATAGAAACTAAATTATTTAATATCCAAACATGGAGGGGGTGGGGGGAACACATATATGACTATTTTTCCTTGTTATTTGCTTCCTGTGTCATCTACCCACTTATTCAAAACTTCACAATAAGACTAAATGTTTTTCTTTTTTTTCTTCTGTATATGGAAAAATT
This sequence comes from Pinus taeda, assembly GCA_000404065.3. NCBI lineage: Eukaryota > Viridiplantae > Streptophyta > Pinopsida > Pinales > Pinaceae > Pinus > Pinus taeda. The sequence continues at coordinate 223,836 of APFE031441340.1, forward strand.
GTTCATTTAAAATTCACTAGTTTCACAAAACCATAGTTAATTCTCTTTCCCTCGAAGTTCATTCTAAAAAATCAATTTACTACTTCCCATACTTACCATTTACACTCAACCTCAACTTTATACAAAGTGGTTATAAAAATTTAATTTTACGTAAGAGGAGAACAAGGATGGTTTACAATGCTATAATTGAAAATTGAAGAGTTATATTATAGTATAAGATTAACATATCAAACATCTTACTAATATTTTTGGTACAATTTTCTAAGGTAGAAGAATATAGCATCTCTACAACATTCATTTAATAAAGGTTATTAGCATATTTCTAGATTGAGATTACCTCTCTATGACATTTACATGATATCATGAGAGAAAATAAATGAAACTAAAGTATAAACACCAAGAATACCATCCATTCTAGTTATTATCACATTTGCATATAATAGTGGAGTTTCAAGCTTTTGTTGTTGTCACTAGTTATCTATAGTTTAGACATAATCAAATTTCTATTTTTCAAGCTCTATTTTATTTATATTTTAGACAGTATTTTATTATAAACTTGGAACTTAACAGTTGTACATCTTGGTATGACATTATAAATGAAAAATACTGCAAAGATTCAAGAAAACCAAGAATTCTAATAATTGCCTATTTCCTTAACATTATGGCCACATTTGAGGAAAATTTATTAGCTTCTTCAAACTCTAAATTATACCTTTGAAAAGACTCCTAAGTTTGGTAAAACCTAAAACATCTTTTCAATGCATTCATTCATGTTCAATTATAGAGACATATTTTAATATTGATTCATACTATGAAAATACTTCAAGATCGCATTAAAGATAAGAAAACATGTTTTGGTATGTGATATTTAGTGATTGAAGTTGGAACAAACTCTAAAATGAAAAATTTGAACACTAGAATCTACCACAATAAATCAAGTATATTATCTTGCATGTAAATGCTACTCAACTTTAAGAATGCTTTGGGAAAATTTACATGCAAAACCATGCCACATTCGCTATTGTACAATGTAAATGGAACACTAAAAATAATATCTTTGACTCTTTTCTCTAATGTATATGGAAGATTAAAGATCTTCATTACAAATAGTGGAAATTTTATTAATTTTAAACATCTAGCAACATTTTTTTTTGTAATAACCAAGCTATCTTCAATAAGAATATGTTAAGTAAAAGGAAAAATGTGCAACCATCAATTGGACAAGTGCTTAGCTAGTTTTTAGTTTGGTAAATAATTTACCAATTCTTTCCCTAGATATTTATGGGGACTTCAATATGATATCATCATGTTTGGAATATTTGATTTCCTTCATGAAAATATTTATATTGCAAAAAACAATATACATATAATTGTCCAATATGTTAGGTTAAACTTGACACTGTGAAAGAGTCAAAATAACTTGGTCTATAATGTTAGTTTTGGGCACATGGTTTTGGTTTCCCATGGCTTTGTACCTATGGAATGAATGTAATGAATCCTTTAGAAGGTTTGGGAAAAAATTATTGTAATATGCCAAATCTTGGGGACATTGTACCTATGGAAGGCATTGTAATTTATTGTAATACCTCCACTTATCATAAATTATCAACTAGGCTAAGCCTTTTATTTTAAGGCTATCATGCATAATGAGTGAAAGAAGAAATCATTAACTAACATTAACTACTTCCTAACATACTATGTACTATTATTCCTTCCTCAACAAGAACACAACCCTCAATAAAATCCCAATGCTTACTATAAATTGGTCCACATTTGCATAAATTAAAAACACACCTCATTCAATTCTAGAATTAGAAACTCATTGTTGAGAACTTCACTTGCATGAAAAACAAAACACTTTGTACTCAATTCTGGAAATGTAAATCACTTTGTTAAGAAGGAAACAAATTCAATCAATCTTTCCAAAAAGTAAATAACATTTAATCACTCTACTCAACTAGATCCTTTCTTAATTGCAAATTTTCAACACCCCATCCAATCAGAAATTTTTACCAAACCCAGGAAACATAACTAATTGAAAAAGTAAGATTTTACTATTGTAACTACAATAATATTGGGATGGAAATGATAGAGGATAATATAGCTAAATTGTATTAACTACCTATAATAACACTACTTAATAGAAACCTATAACAATAATTAGTAAAAATATTAAAGTAACGTCAATTAATAATCATTAATGTGTGAAAACAACCTAGTCAACAATCTATACAACAATGGACCACAATAATTTTTTCCCAAGGAAAAATCGTAATCTTTCATTAATATTGAAAAATTACATATAGTATATGCTTGACAACATATGCATTATTTGTCGTTTTGGAGTATGTCCAAAATATCCACATTCCCATTCCTGTGAATGGTTGTAACAAAATACAAAATTCACCACGCAAGGTGAGGCTGGATAGAGTTCTATAATATATACAGGGTGATATGCATAAATAAAACTATGATATATGCATCATCATGTGTAGCCGAAAGTCATCAAAAAAATTAGGTACCATCCACCCGATGATATGTCTAATCTATGTATGGTCTATGATAGTACTGGTATTGTGTAGTACCCCTCTGTTCATGAATTATCCATTGTCCTCTTGGCAGGTGTGTGGCCTCCTTGAAAAGGTCGTTAGCACTGTCGTTATGTTCCCTGTAAATATGATGACAAATAATGGAGTTAAAATGAGATTTGAAATGCATCACTTCATCCAAAATGTTTATAAGTGTGTGTGTGTGGCATGTTGTGATATTGTTGAACCAATTTTTAATAGTTTTGGAGTCTCCAAAAATATGAATATCTTTGCATTCATGGATAAGAGAAAAATGTAATAGATGATGAAGAGTGATTAGTTCTGCAAAATTATTCGTTCCTTCACCCAAGCCCAACTTGACTATAAAGAAATGATGTTCAGTGAGGTAAAGGATAACCCCCCCCCCCGCAACACCCTTTTTGTTGGGTTGCTCCGTCAAAAAATGTGCATGGGATGGAGTGGTCTATCGGTTCAGGAGCAATAGATCTGCGCGGTCGAGGCGGAGTACATTTTGGTATCTCAAGGTAAGAGGATACAATTTTTGTTTTGATGCTCTGCCACCAAATCATGTTGTCCTCAAATGTCATTTTATTTCTTGCTAGCCATATAACCCAGCAAATAATCAGGGGTAGACATGGAACATTTGTTCCTGCATGCGAGTTGTTCCAAGTTTCCCATGCTGCTAATATACTATATCATTTCCATTCGCCAGTGAATTGAATCTCACCAACAATAGTTCTCCATATATTTTTAGTTGTATCGCAATTTAAGAACAGGTGCTCAGTTGATTCTGAGTTTTGTTTACATAGAATGCACCAATGAGGTCCATAAATGGATCTGTCTGTGAGAGATTCCCTGGTGGGTACTTTGTTATGAAGAATACACCAGAAGAAAAGTCTGGTTCGGGGAAGAGTTTTCAGTTTCCATATGCTCTACCACTAGCTTTTCATGTGATCAGGTTTTTTGTCTTGTAGCAAGAACAGATAACCTTCCTTCAGTGAGTAGATTCCAGATTCTGACAAACACCACATGAGTTCATCTAGTCCATCCTTAATACGGATGTGCGACTCAGTCAATGCGGACATATAATTGTTCCAGGAAAGGTGCCATTGAGGAGGAAGGTTTAGCTGAGATGCAGATTTCCATGCTTTTGCGCAAATAGAACTATTTTCCTGATCTGCGATTTGAGCAATTACCCTGATATCTTGTTGATTTAAGTGTAGGATGATCTCTCTTGGGAGTTGGCATCTACCTCCCCCACTAGTCCAAGGATCCTGGCCAATGCGCACTCTTGTGCCTGCATATATCCTCCATGCCAGGTAATTGAGAATGAGAGGGAGAGAGTGAAGAAGTGCTTTCCAAACCGAGGATATGCCTATCCCTTTCCATTGCGGCATCCTTATCTAGTCCATAATTTGGTGTGGTCAAATATATTTGTTGTAAGAGATGTAAGTCCATAGATTATTCTTGGTTAGGAGGGTCCAGCCCATTTTTGCAGCCAAAGCTTGTGCAAATAGGGTTAGATCTTTGAGTCCCCATCCTCCCCATTTTTTGGGCAAAGAAATCTTGTTCCAACTGACCCATGCAAATACTCTCCTGTCCTGAAAGTTGTTCCACAGATATCTGCAACAAATCAGTTTGAGATGGGCCAGTATACATCTGGGGATCCATGCCAATGACATCCAGAATACCGGAGTGGCTTCCAAGACTGATTTGATAAGCACAAGTCTTCTAGATCTGGACAAGAAGCGGTGGCATCAATTTGTAATTATTTTCTCTAATTTGATGACCAACCAGTTCCAATCTGCAATCTTTTGGCTGAGGGGCTTGATCCAGAAACCTAAGTATTTGAAGCCTTGTTCAAGAGGACGAGTGCTATAAGGGAAATGTTGAGATGCAAAGGTGGATTCCTCTGTGGAGGTGTAAGCCAGAGTGATTGTGGATTTTGCATGATTTTCTAGCATAGCAGTGGCCCTAGAGAAGATGGAAAGGATCTTATCGAAAGCTATTGAGTCATGAATGCTGCCATCCAGAAATATCAGGACATCGTCCACGAAAATGAGATGGGTGAGGTAGCACTATTCATTAATCTTCAGCCCAAATAGTCTGCCACTTTGCTTTTCATGATAGATTATCCGATTGAGACTTTCCATGATAATCAGAAAGAGAAGTGGGGAAAGAGGGCATCCTTGCATGAGTCCTCTTTCGGCATGGAAAAAAGGAGAGGCAGAGCCATTAATAAGGATACTAAAGGTTGGTGTGGATATGTAGGCCATGATCAAGGTGGTGAATGAGTGCGGGAAACCCGGGTGGATAAGAAGCATTTTGATGTAAATCCAAATAACCCAGTCAAATTCTTTTGCTAGATTGATCTTGAGGATGATCCCTTTGAGTCACCTGGATCAAATTGAGTGAATGGCTTCTTGTATAGTGCTAATGGCTTCGTGGATCTGACAGTCTTCCATGAAGGACAGCTGCTCAAGTAAGATGTGATGAGATAGGATAGGTCTAATATGATTTGTGATGATCTTGGAAATAATTTTATAGAGGTAGTTGCAGAGTGAGATGGGATGGAAGTTATTGAAGGACGAGGGGGAGTCAGATTTAGGGACGAGGGCGATGAAGGTAGAATTGATGGCATTGTACAATTTTCCTGTAGTTTGGCATTCCTCCACAACCTGGAGAAGGTCATGTGCCAAAATATCAAAGAAAGCTATGGAGAACTCAATTTTCCACCCTTCTGGTCCCGGGATTTTGTCATTTTGAACCACTTTAAGGTCCCCTGAAGTTCCACAAGCGTTATAGGTGAATTGAGATCTTGCGCTTCCTCCTCCCCTACAAATCTAGAGAAATAGCCTGCTACTTGAATGATATCTGCAAGATTGGCTTCTTGTGGAGCTTTGAAAAGATTATGAAAGTGAGAGGTGCCTAAATGAGATAGCTTTTTTAAAGTGTCAGTCACACCTCCATCTGGGAGAGGCATTTCCCATATTGTACTTGATATCTTCCTTCCTTTTGCAAAATTCTAATAGAAATTTGTGTTATCATCCCCAACTTGTAACTAGATTGCTCTACTCTTCAGTCTCCAAGTTTCTTCTCTTTCCTTCAATATCTTATCTCTCTATTTTTTGAGTTCAATCAGATGAGATTTCTCATCTGCAGAAGCAAAACCTTTGTTTTTGTCATCCAAAAGCTCGATTAGCTCAGCTTAAATAGTTGATATGGTCTGATCATCCTTTAATTTTTTATCCTTTTCCCAAGTGATGGATAAATGTTTTAGCTGAGATAGATTATGGTAGAATCCTTCGGCCGCAGATCTGTGACTGGAGATGGGATGGGATGTCCAATAGTCCAAGACCAACTTGGTATATCCCGGATCTTGGAGCCAAACATGATTAAATGTGAAAGGAGACTTTACCTTGGCTTCAGGTCGTAGAATTTCCAAATAGATAGGTGAGTGGTCTAATATCCCTCCATACTCAACCCATTGTTTGTATCTATTTACCTACTGAAGCAATGGCACTTTAATCAGGAAACAACCAAGCCTTCTAGCCAGAGTTGTATCCCCAACTCTTAGATTTCTCCAGGTGGGCAAGGGCTTGTTCATGGGGACATCAACGACGTTGTGCTGATCCAGAATTTCCCTAAAAAAATTTGACATAGGGTCAACTTGGGCTTGTGATCCCTAGGATTCCCCAAAGCCTAGGGAGAAGTTAAGGTCACATGCTATCATCACCTGATCCACCGATGTGATTTCAGTATTTAGGAAGTGCTTCCAAAATTCATCCCTCCGCCGACAGGGACCATATACATTGATGACTCTGATGGACAAACCAATATTGGCCGAGAATAAGTCCAATCCAATGAATCCCACTCCTCCCCAAGAGGTTGTTACATTTATGGAGCGAGGATCATATCCAATGGCTTTTCCTCCCAATCTACCCACAACATCGAGAGAGAGGAAATGCCAACCTGGTTTAATGGCTACTAGGGTTTGATTGATGGACTCAGTGCTTCCCAAGGTTTCTTGTAGCATGATATGTAACAACAAGAAGTAATTGTTGAAATTTGGGGCATCTATGGGATGACTTTCCCCAAAGAGGAAACCATTTAGCCCCAAAGCGAATTTAATTTGGGTAAAGGAAATTATTATTTGCCGCTTTTCTTATTATTATTATTTATTGGCACATATTTATTTGGGCGAGTAATCATTGAGGCCTTTACTAAATATATCTAAATATTATTTGAATTTGAATCTTCCCTCCAAAGTTACAAGTCAGCCTCATAAATTTTAAGTCGGCCTGCCCCAAAGGATGTGACTCTTCACATATGGAAACAACTATAAATTGGCATCTTACCTCTATCATTTGGTATGCTATTCAGACTTCTTCTATGGTGGCATTAAAGGAAATTGAGGTATAAAATGGGCCTCCTAAAGAATATTATAAAATAATAGTGTAAATAATAAACTAAGATTAGAATACCTCATCAAGTTTTACAGGGAAAAAAGAAAAAACTACTTTTTCAACTTATATCCCTATTATTTTACTCAAATTTTGAGTGGAGCACTTGTTGGATGTGGAATTTAATTTTGCATCCAAGGAGTACACATGTTGGATACTTTTTATGGGCCCTACTACACAAAAAAAAATTGAAATACATGAAAAAACGTGATTGCAATCACGCTTTTCATCTATTTCAAATTTTCTGTGGAGTAGGGTCTGTCGAAAGTATACAACATGGGTATCCCTTGGATGAAAAATGAATTTTGCATCCAATGAGTGCTCCTGCTTGAAAATTGAGTAAAGTTGTTGGGAGATAAGTTGAAAATACGAGTTGAAAAAATAGTTTTTGTTTTATTTTTTTACCTTTTTTACTCCAAAATGGTGAATCATTCCCCATGGTTGACATCATCATATTGAATCCTATTATTTCTTATAAAGCTTATTTTTGTTGTAGATTTTAGTTTTGAAGCCCATTTTTTACCTCAAAATTTCTCTAATGATTTTGAGGCACCTATGGTAACTTTTGTTAATTTTTGCAACTATGGTCAAATTTTACTTTGGACAACTCAAATGATTGAGATGATGATTGCATTAGATTCCTCTTTTCAAGAGGACAAAAATTGACCTAAATATCACCCATTCTGGTCAGGCGAGAGTTGAGTTTTGAATAATTTTATTCATACGTGTATTCTGGAATGGGTCAGCCCTAACCACATGTGTAACTTCTTAGGTTATCTTCAACCCCAAGTGGACCCTCATGAAAGCCTATAAATAGAAGATACCTCAAGCTCATTTAAACACATTGAACAATCAATCGTCTCTTCTCTTATTATCTTGGTTCGCACATGTTTGTTGGAGGAAAGTTCACACAAGGGTCTGAAATCTTAGGGTCGAAGCTTCTTAAGTTATGGTATGTTCTATGCTTATAAGTTATAATAGTTTACTTCTTTTTCTTATTCAATTCCACAGATTAGCAATCACATGTACATAAAGTAAAGTGCAGATAGAACATTAAACGATCGACAGAAAACAGGCCAAGACAAGAGACACAAGATGTGGCGGCTAGCCAGGGACAAACCCCACAATGTGTGGGGAAACCCTTTGATCAAATCTTCTTTTATCTTCAATAATTCAGCAGACCAGATAGCGGCTTCATTATCAAACTAGGGCAGATGATATCTCACAAACCGACCATCGGATTGACTTCATTCCACCACCAAAAGTTGTGGCTTCCAGAGGAGGTTTAGATGAACCTACAGTGTAGTTCAGATGAGGATATCTTCTAGGCCACGTAGGTCAATCTTTACTTCTGCAGTTGTAGCTTCAATTTCAGCAGTTTCCGGCTTCAAACTAGGGTAGTCAATATCTTGCAAACCATTCGTCGGATTGACTTCATTCCACCACCAAAACTTGTGGCTTTCAGAGGAGGTTCAGATGAACCTACAACATTGTTCCAAAGAGGAGATCTTCTAGGACACGCAGGTCAATCTTTGGATCTGCAGTTGCAGCTTCAGGTACAACAATTTCCGGCTTCACATGTGTAAGAGAGATTGCAGTTGCAGCTTCATGTACAACAACTTCCGGCTTCACATGTGTAAGAGAGACCCATTTCTACACAGTAGAGAAGAGACTCATTTCTGCGCAGTAGAGAGAGAGATGTGATGAGAAGAGTGAGTTCAAATGAGGAACAGTCCTCTTATATTTATACAAAACGTTGGTGTTTGAATAGATGCGACTGTTGGGCTTCTGAGCCTACATGAGTTGTAGGTCAGCTTGATAATAATTCCATAATCAAAATAAATTCATCTCTCCATGAATACTTATCGGAATTGGATGATCTTTATATCAATCCTACACCTCTCAACGAGAGGAATCTAATAAAAATATTATCAGCCATGAATAAGATGATCCACATGAAGTTTTTCCCTGGTTTCCAATTTTAACAAAGCTCGCATTGATCTACGATTTTCTAGATCTCGGACACTGCCACAAAATTGGAAATTTTAGTCCATGGACACTAGAATAGTGTATTATGGGAGTGTCTAGGAAGCCTTGGATGCTAGCACAGTGGACTATGGGAGTGTCTAGGGCTTCAAACATAGATCAGGTTGTATTAGTCCCTGGACGCTCGCACAAAGAGGTCTTGAGAGTGTATGGGATGCCATAAATGCTTGCACAATAGCCTTATGAGAGAATTTAGGGCTTGACGCAATTTTTGTTATGTTTGACCCTAGACACCCTCATCTAGTTCACCTAAAAGCGTCCAGATTTGTTACGGATATGGTCATTGAGTTATGTAGAGAGTGTCCAAATATGTTATAGACGCTCGCACATATCATCCTCCCTGTGTTTGAGACTCATGGATGAGATTTATGTATTTCAAAGATTCTTCTCAGTTAAAAAAATGTTCAACGGTATCCAACAGATGTCTACAGTCAGTGACAACACACTTCAGTGCTCATAATCAAGGTTTTGATTATAAGAATGATTAGATCTATTTCATGGATATCATAGTTGTTTTGTTGCATAGATAAGGTTATGAATCATTGTACTCTCTTTGTTGAATTATTTGATGGTGATCTAAGAAGAAGAATATTTGTAGAAAAATTCTACAAATCTCCCTCTAATGCCATATAGAAAATCTGATGTAGGTTAACCTGATAATGTAATATAAATCAAAGCAAAATACTATAACCTACTTCTACTATCAATTTGTGGAATCTTAAAGATCGAGTTGAATAATATAACCAAAAAAAGAAGAATCAATCACACAATACACATGAAAATACTTTGGGGAAATCCTCAGTTAAAAACCCCACACTATTGTATTATCATACATGGTGGAAATATATAGGAATTATGCAAAGCCTTAGCTCTCACAGCTAGTCAACTCTCAATACAATCCTCACAGATGCTCACAAGAAATCTTGGCTTCTCTCCAGCCTTTCTCTTTGCCCTCCAAGCTCCTATTTCCTTACATTTTTTCCTAGTGGATGATTCTCCTTTACCAAGTGGAAGATCCTTCCTCCAAAACTACATAATCCTCAAGGATGGTCCCTTGACTGCATGCATGAGTTTTCTTTATAAGAAAACACATGCAACTGATAGTACATTGTCCTTGAACATTAATCACAACTAGATATTTCTCATAATAGACATGCATGAGTTTCTAATGAGGGAATCTTTAGTTAAGTGGAGCAGCACTAGTTGAGTGCATGCATGAATCAACTAACTGTTAACTCTATTAGTTCCTCAAACAGTTTGGAACTAATTTAACAGGACTTAACTCAGTAAACTGATTTCACTAATTACAACTCAAATATAACTCAATTTTATCTCCTTAATTTAAGGGATAACTCTTGTTGGCATTATGACACAAATTTGGCACTATGACACAGGTGTTTTCCTTGCTGGAAACTCACTCAGATGACAGATCACAGTTCAGAATCTCAGAATGAAGAAAGAGAGGTATACACAGGTTCCTCATTGACCAAGGTGCGTGGACATGTGGGTTAGCAGACCAAAAGGCGCATATGGCATACACACGCACTTTCACAGAAAGAAAGGTGCATACATGTTGGAAAACTTAGTTTTGGTCTGTGGTATTTGGTCCAAGGTATTTTGATCCATGGTGTTGGTCCAAGGTATCATGTCCAAAGTGTTGACCCCAGCTATTTGGTCCAAGGTATTGGTTCTAAGTGGTTTTGGTCCATGGTATTTAGTAAGGCCTAAGACTATAAAAGGAGGAGAAGATCATTAGGCAAAGGCACTCATGTATTGAATATCTAATGAAGAGCAAGATCTAGAATACAGGTTATTTGGTTATGGTGCACAGCTGGATCTGAATCAAGGATGAACCTTAGCATTTGAGGAAGGATAAGATCTAATGATGGGTCAAGATCTTAAAGCTTGAAGTGAAGTATCTTTGTGTGTTTTATCTTTTATCTGAATAACTGGCGTGTGTTGTAGACTATAAATATGATGATCTGGGTATAACTGAAGTCTGGAATTGTTGTAAAGATTAAATCATCATTTATAGATCTGTACACAGGTTCACCTTAGAAAAAGTGCATATACATGTTGGTTCTGCATATAAAAATAGCATATACATGTTGGTTTTGCATATAAAAACAGCATATACATCTTAAAATTGATTTGCAGATCTGTACACAGGTTCGCCTTGAGAAAAGAGTGTATGCATGCAGGTTCGACACATTGAAGTAGCATATACCTCATAAAATATGCTTTAGCTACTTCTGGTTGTTGTTACGGTGTTTTGGGTTCTGGTTACTGTATTCTGGTTACAGCATTCTGAAAAGTGATCGATTGACTCAGTTGTGGTTGGTGCAAAGGAGATTAATTGATGCAGATGTATTTGATGTTTGAATGATGTTATTGATGGATCCAGTCTAAAAAATTATGAAATGTGGTCCCTGGAAGAAAAGAGAAGGTTGTAGCCTTTTGTAGGTTGGTACCTACGTACTAGTAAACATATCAGCTAGTACAAGAGCTAGGGGGTCGTAGCTCCCTTCCAGGAGAAGCTGGAGAACAAGAGAAGGTTGTAGCCTTCTACAGGTAGAAGCCTGCATACTGGTATAAGACTGCACCAGTACAAAAATTGTAAAAAGAAGTTTCTTATTAAAAAGAAGATAGAGACGATTGCAGCAGGTGGTTTTCACCCACATTGGGTTTCCACCTTATATCTTGTGTTCAAGTTTGTGTGATTGTTTGTTCTGTTTTACTGCACCTGGTTACTGTTTATATGTTTCTGATGCACTGATTAGAGATCAACATATGATAAATTAACTAAATCATAAGTTTGCAGGATATACGTTAGTTGCCTTAAATAAGTTGCATATACACACAAGTTCCATTAACTGAATTAGTGTATATGGATATGATTTTGAAAATGAAATATTATTGACTTGATAATACTAATTCACCCCCCCCCCCCTCTCAATATTATTTCCAACAATTGGTATTAAAGCAAGTCCTTCAAAAGAAGCTTGATCACTCGAAGGAAGATCTATCATCATGAGTAACTACAAAAGAGAGGGATCCATTAGACCACCAATCTTTTATGGGAGCAACTTCATTTATTGGAAGGTAAGAACCACAACCTATCTTCAATCTCTTGCAACAGATGTCTGGGAAATCGTGGAAGTATGATATACATTTCCATCAACAATTCCTACATATACGACAAGTAAAAAGCAATATGAAACCAATGCCAAGGTTGTCAATACATTATTAGGGAGTTTGTCACAATCAGAATTTGTCAAAGTTATGTAGCTCAAAACCACCAAAGAAATATGGGACAAGATCGTTCTAAGCTATGAAGGAGACAATCAGGTAAAACATGCAAAGCTGAAATCTCTCGGAATTCAATATGAAACTCTCAAAATGCACAATGATGAAAGTATCGCTAGTTATTTCTTATGTATATATGAGATTGTTAATTGCATGAAGAACTTAGGTGAAGAGATAAAATAAGTTGCTTTAGTTGAAAATGTTTTAATATCCTTATCTACTAAGTTTGAATCAAAAGTATCTAACATAGAAGAAAAGCAGGATCTTCAGACTATTACTATGACACAACTACATGGAATCTTAATTGCTTTCGAAATGAGAAAAGAAGGTCCATCAGATATGAGAGAAGCCACATTCAAAGCTTCAAGAAGAGAAGAACTCAGTGAATCAGGACATATTTCAGAAGGAGAGGAAGAAGCAAACTTTGTAAAGAACCTTCAACGGGGTTCCAGGAGATTCAGAGGTAAACTACCTTTCAAATTTTTTGCTTGTGGAAGAGTCGGTCATTATGCTGCCAAATGTCCTCATAAAGATAAGCTTGATAAAGGTAAGGAATCAAAAAAATGGAATAGAAAAAAAAATGTAAGTAATAAGAACTATTATACTCATTAAATAGTGATGGTTTATCAAATAGTGATGAAGATGAAAATAGTAATGACTATAGACTTCTAATGGATTTTGAAGATGATGATTTCTTGGATGCTTTAGATGAAGATGACCTTTATGAAGAAATCTCTAAACTCAAAATCTGTTTAGAAGAAAAGAATATGATTATAGATACTCTGAAATTCCAACTTGCTGAAAGAGAAAAACATAATGAAAGACTAGAATGTGAAATTGTGGGTCTAAGAAAGGATATTAAGAAAACAAAAACTCTCAATCTTAGATTTACTAAAGGATCAGAAACCTTAAATGAAATTATCAAAGTGCAGTGTTCTCCTCTGATAAAGACAGGTCTTGGATATATTGAAGAAGCATCCCAAACACAGAAGTCGTCAACCTCCACTAAAAACTATCTTGATGCAGCAAAGAGCAGTGAATAGTTTGACAATTGATAGAAAAGGCATAAAGCAGATTGCCAGGTAAATCAGGCTCAATTTACTTCAAGGATGTATAGAAGCTACAAACCTCAGGTAAATCATACTCAATCTACTTCAAGGATGAATATCAATAGCAACTACAATCACCAAGTCAGTAGATTCGATAATCGCAGGAACTTCTTTAATGGCCATTGTTTTTCATGTCATAACTTTGGACACAAAGTTGCTCAATGTGTTGCTTACAATACCATCATGACTAGAGAAGCACGAAATCAAAGGAATGTGATGGGGATCATGAAACGGACCTACAATAACTTTTCTCTTCTTGAAAATAAAATAGAATGCCCTATCTGCCACAACTTTGGTCACAAAGAATCTGAATGTAGGAGTAAATTTCGGCAAACATCTCAGAAGGAGAAAACTTCATTAAATCCAAAAATATGGAGAAAGAAAGAACCACAAACAAAAAGATGTGGTATAGCCCTGTATGCAGAAGGACAAGAAAATCAGTGGTACATCGATAGTGGATGCTCGAAACACATGACAGGTGATAAAGAAAAACTTCAGTCATATAATTCCCTAGAAAAAGAAAAGAAGGTCTCATTTGGAAATGACACTCCTGCTATCATAAAAGGTAAAGGTTCTATTGTTTTAAAATATAAAGTTAAAGCTGGGAATGTTATGTATGTTGATGGTCTAAAGCATAACCTGTTGAGCGTTAGTCAAATGTGTGATCAAGGAAACGATGTAGTATTTCGATCAAATGGATGTGTTGTTCATGAGCTTGATACAGGAGAAACCATGATCAAAGGTATAAGAACTCCAAACAACTTATATATACTCAAGGGAGGACAACAATAGTGCTATCTAAGCAAAAATGATGAACACTAGCTATGGCACAAAAGATTTGGGCATCTAAGCTTCTCTCAAATAAGAAAAGCAAGCAAATTCTAGGTTGTTTGTGATCTTCTTGATATCAGCATTCCAGAAAATACAATATGCAAATCATGTCAATTTGGTAAGCAAACCCGGTCGCAATTCCCTGAAAAGGAAGGATCAGCTAGTAAGCCTCTTGAACTTGTGCATACTTATTTATGTGGTCCATCAAGTAAAAATTCACCTCGTGGAGAGGAATACTTATATTGTTCATTGATGATTTTTCCAGAATTTGTCGGATAGGGCTTCTAAAGCATAAAGATGAAGCATCTGAAAAATTCAAAGCATTCAAAGCCCTAATTGAAAATGAATTAGATCGAAAAATCAAATGTCTCGGATCTGATTGAGGAAGGGAATTTACCTCGGGAGAATTCTTACTTTTGTGAAGAACATGGAATAAAAAGGAAATTCTCCACTGCAAGGACTCCTCAGCAAAATGGAGTGGTAGAAAGGATGAACAGAATTGTTCAACAAATGGCTCGTGCTATGCTAGATGAGTCTGGAACTCCTGCAACCTTTTGGGGTGAAGCTGCATTCACTGTCGTCACTATTCTCAACAAAGCAAATATTCGGGTAAACAGCACTCAAACTCCACATGAACTTTTGTATGGTAAGACTCCTATACTTCAAATTTTTTGGAAGCAAATGTTACATCAAAAGGATTGATGAAAAACTTGGCAAGTTTGAACCCAAAGCAAATGAAGGCATTCTCCTTAGTTACTCATCCTGATGAAAAGAATATAAGTGTTATAATAAAAGACTTGGGAAAATTAATGAAAGTATTGATGTTGTGGTTGATGAAGCATGCAAAAATCCAAAGCAGTTAAAAACTAAAGATTGTGGGGAAGATGAGGATTATCCTTCCACATCAAATTAGACTAATTCTGAAGAAGAAACCAATGAAGCACCAGAAGAACAGATAATGGAAGAAGAAAAGACTCCATCCATGTATGTTCAGAAAAAACATCCAGAGACTCAAATTTTGGGAAAAAAAGAGGAAAGGGTGCAGACAAGAAGAACTATTACAGAAGCTTCAAGCTACCTAGCATTGCTTTCCTCCATTGAACCTCAAAATGTAAATGAAGCATGCAAAGATTAATGTTGGGTCAAGGCCACGAATGATGAGCTTGAGAAAATTGAAAAGAATAATACTTGGGAATTAGTTCCTAGACCTCATGATAAGAATATCCTAGGAACCAAATGGATACTCAAAAACAAGCTGAATGAAAATGGAAAAGTTATTAGAAACAAGGCCAGAGTTGTTTGTAAAGGGTATGCTCAACAAGAAGGTATAGATTTTGAAGAAACTTTTGCACATGTTGCAAGACTTGAAGCCATAAGAATGTTCCTTACTATTTCTAGTTTTCAAAAATTCAAAGTATACCAAATGGATGTAAAATATGCTTTTCTTAATGGGGACTTAGAAGAAGAAGTATATATTGAGAAACCAGATGGATTCATTCTTGGAAATGATCCAAAACTTGTATGAAGACTCAGAAAGGCTCTCTATGGTCTAAAACAAGCTCCAAGGGCCTGATATTACCATCTTGACAAATATCTCCATCAACAAGGCTTTTTCAAAAGGATCAACTGATAGCAATCTATATACAAATATTGACAATAATAAATTGCTAATACTTGTTGTGTATATTGATGATATCATTTTTGGTAGCATTGAAGAAGTCATGAGTCAAAACTTTGCTTTGGTAATGCAGCAAGAATTTGAAATGTCCCTGCTTGGTGAGCTCACATATTTTCTTGGTATACAAGTTCAACAAAAGAAAGATGGTATTTTTCTGTCACAAACCAAGTATCTCAAGCAGATCTTGAAAAAATACAGCATGGAAGATTCTAAACTAGTATGTACCCCTATGGTAACAGGATGAAGTCTCAGCTCAAATGATGAATCAACAGCAATACATTAACCAACCTACAGATCCATGATTGGCAGTCTGCTTCATCTAACAGGTACCCAATCAGACATCATGCATGCAGTGGGAATAGTTGGAAGATTCCAAGCCAATCCAAAGGAATCACACCTTCAGGCAATCAAAAGGATTTTCAAATATCTTCAAGGAACACAGGATTTTGGTTTATGGTATCCTAGAGATACAGATTGGGCAGGAAGCGTTGATGACAGAAAAATCACTAGTGGTGGTGCATTCTATATGGGTTCCAAATTAGTATCTTGGTTCAACAAGAAGCAAAGTTCAATTGCATTATCTACAGCTAAAGCAGAATATCTGGCTTTTGCATCTTGTTGCACACAACTCTTTTGGATGATGCAAACATTGCAAGACATTCAGATCACATGTACTCCACCCATCTCCATTCTATGTGATAATACAAGTGCAATCAGTATTTCAAAGAATCTAGTCATGCATTCCAAGACCAAGCACATGCCCATCAAATATCATTTTCGACGTGAACAAGTGCTTGAACATAAGGTCAAATTGGAGTATGTTCACTCCAAAGAATAGGTTGCTGATATATTCACCAAACCAATGCCCAGAGAGACATTTGAATATCTCATATAGAAGCTGGGAATATTTGATGCATCATCTTGCGGTTAAAACTTATTTGTTTCAGATAAAAGTGGTTATACGCGAGTTCCATGAAGTGTATCCGCGTACATACGCCAATTTCTGTGGATACAATCGCGTATATGTCGGTTTGAAGAAAAACAATGGGCCAGACTCAGGATGAAAGGAGTCTGATATAGGTCTGACAGTGATCATCTATCACAAGGGGAGCATATACTTCTAATAATGCATTGTGGGCATTATCTTAGAATATCTTGGTACAAATTCACAATTGTTTTTTATGCAGGTGGAAAATGTTCAGGGGGAGATCATGGTTGCTAGTCTGGATGGTGATTGAAAAGTGTTGCTTATGATAGTTTCCGATAACTATCATGGTCTTGTTTCAGATATCTGGTCTCTATGTCATGTATATCTTTTAATGTCAAGGTCATGAAATGACCTATGTTGGTTCCCCACTATGCATGGGATGGATGATGTAATGTTCTTGTTTTGACATGTATAAACATTTGGTATATCCCCACTTGGTTGGGTGGATGAGTCAAACTTGGTATGTCCTCACTTGGTTGGGAGATGGATGTATGTATGATTCATTAGTGATAGAAAGGTCATTTATGATGTATAGTCATGTTCTTTTAGAACATATTTTTGCAGACCTTGCTTACCTTCAAGGGGAGCATGGACTCAAGCATGGAGCTCAATGAGTACTCTTCATCATATCAGGGCATTCAACATGTACTCAAGTGGAACATAACCCTTTGACCTTGATGACAAAGGAGGAGAGTGACTTGGGGTTGCCATCAAGTCCAAAGGGGGAGATTGTTGGCATTATGACACAAATTTGGCACTATGACACAAGTATTGTCCTTGATTGCAACTCACTCAAATGACAGATCACAGTTCAGACTCTCGGAATGAAGAAAGAGAGGTATATGCAGGTTCCTCATTGACCAAGGCACGTGTACACGCGGGTTCACAGACCAAAAGGCACGTATGGCGTACACAGGCACTTTCATGGAAGGAAAGGTGTGTACATGTTGGAAAAATTAGATTTTTTCTGTGGTATTTGGTGCATGGTATTTTGATCCATGGTATTGGTCCAAGGTATCCTGTCCAAAGTGTTGACCCCAGCTATTTGGTCCAAGGTATTGGTTCTAAGTGGTTTTGGTACATGGTATTGAGTAAGGCCTAAGACTATAAAAGGAGGAGAAGATCATTAGGCAAAGGCACTCATGTATTGAATATTTAATGATGAGCAAGATCTAGATTACAGGTTATTGGGTTATGGTGCACAGTTGGATCTGAATCAAGGATGAACCTTAGCGCTTGAGGAAGGATAAGATCTAATGATGGGTCAAGATCTTAAAGCTTGAAGTGAAGTATCTTTGTGTGTTTTATCTTTTATCTGAATAACTGGCACATGTTGTAGACTATAAATATGATGATCTAGGTATAACTGAAGTCTAGAATTGATGTAAAGATCAAATCATCATTTATAGATATGTATGCAGGTTCACCTTAGAAAATGTGCGTATACACGCTAGTTCTACATATAAAAACAGAGTATACATCTTAAAATTGATTTGCAGATCTGTACACAGGTTCACCTTAAGAAATGTGTGTATGCACGCAGGATCGACACATTGAAGTAGCGTATAACTCATAAAATATTCATTAGCTACTTCTAGTTGTTGTTACAGTGTTCTGGGTTCTAGTTACTGGTTCTAGTTATTGTTTCTGGTTACTGTATTCTGGTTATAGCATTTTGAAAAGTGATTGATTGATTCAGTTGTAGTCGGTACAAAGGAGATTAATTGATGCAGATGTATTTGATGTTTGAATGATGTTATTGATGGATCTAGTCTGAAAATTTATGAAACGTGGTCCCTGGAAGAAAAGAGAAGGTTGTAGCCTTCTGTAGGCCAGCACCTACGTACTAGTAAACATATCAGCTAGTAAAAGAGTTGGGGGGGTTGTAGCTCCCTTCCAGGAGAAGCTAGAGAACGAGAGAAGGTTGTATCCTTTTGTAGGTAGAAGCTTGCATACTGGTATAATATTGCACCATTACAAAAATTGTAAAAAGAAGTTTCTTATTAAAAAGAAGATAGAGACGATTATAGCAGGTGGTTTTCACCCACATTGGGTTTCCACCTTATATCTTGCGTTCATTTGTGTGTGACTGTCTATTCTGTTTTACTGCACCTGGTTACTGTTTATATGGTTCTAATGCACTAATTAAAGATCAACATATGATAAATTAACAGAATCATAAGTTTGCAGGATATATGCTAGTTTCCTTAAATACAGTTGCATATACACGCAAGTTCCATTAATTGAAGTAGCGTATATGAATCTGATTTTGGAAATGAAATATTATTGACTTGATAACACTAATTCACTCCCCCTCTCAGTATTATTTCCAACAACTCTTGCATGACTTCAGAAAGACTCCTAACTTGAATTACTCCAACTAATTAATTTGAAACAAATTAATTAATTATTTCCAAGTAGTTGTTAAAACTAAATTCGATTTTAATTCACAATTTAATTCAAGGACAAATTAAATTGGAATATTCTTGTTGCCATATTTCAACACTCCTTCTCAACAAGAAAGGGATTATCTGCCACCCTGATCCTGTCTCTATGGAACTCGAATTTACACTTTGACAATTCCTTTGTCAAAATGTCAGCATCTTTCTCCTCTGTCGAAATATATATTACAGCAACATGATCCTCCTCGACCTGTGAAAAGCCACGGACAACACATCTTGCCTTATTCTTCTCCAAACTACCATCAGCAGCTTGCTTTACCTTGTAAAGCCAACGGGAACTCACAACTGACTTGTTCTTCAGTCTTGGAACCACGTCCCAAACAATGTTACGAACTATGGAGTCATACTCGTCCACCATAGCATCGACCCAAATCGACTGATGCACTACTTCCTCAAAGGAAGATGGCTCGGTCTCAACACATTCCCCAGCAAGGGACATGTATCCAGTGTACTTCTCAGGTGACCTCCTCTGTCTGCGTTGAGAAGATGGTGCTCCCACATTCTCTCTCGCATCCTCCAACAATCTGTCAACTTCTCTTGTGCGCTTTCATCCATCTCTGGAAGACTCTGCTTAAGTGGATGTCTCCACTCCTAGAACATTTGCATGCAGTTGTTGCGCATCAATCTGAGTCTCCTCCTCCTTAGGAACTAACAGTTCCTCTATAGCCTGTAGTTGGAGCTCCCTCTCAAGGGAAACTCACATGGCCTTTTTCTCATCAAACTTGAGATCTCTGTGAACCACTATTCTCAGACTAGTAGGCAAGTACACCGGATAGTTGTGAGGTGTATCAGTGTACCCCACAAATATCCCCAACTTTGTTGTCAGCTCAAGCTTCTTCTGTGCATCCTTTGTCACATGGAAAAATACCGATGAGCCAAAGATCCTAAAGTGACCCACATTTGGTTTCTTATCGGAGAAAACCTCCTCTGGTGTCTTCATCCCAAGTATGCAATGTGGGCTTCTATTCTGCAAATAGACCATTGTGTTACATGCCTCAACCCACAAGTCAAATGGTAGGCCTTATTCATGCAGCATTGCCCATGCTTCCCCTACAATAGTTATGTTCTTCCTCTTGGCCACCCCATTCTATTGTGGGTTATGATGTGTCATCAACTCTCGTTTAATTCCGTCCTCTGCGTAGAAGTCCTTAAACTCTTGAGAGACATATTCTCCACCATTGTCACTTCTCAAGGCCTTGATCTTCTTCCCTGACTCTTTCTCGACCAAAGATTTGAACTCACAAAACT